>JZLH01S0593175.1:19914-34146 GCA_001188425.1 Eucidaris tribuloides | reverse complement strand
TTCTGTGATTAAAATCTCAGTATTCATACACTGTAGTATACCTGTACGTGCTGACAAACTGATTGACAATTGCGAGAGTGAATACATTAGAATGCCCGCTTTCCAGTGGTGATAAAAACTTATGTAGATGCATGGCGAACCTGATTTTGTTCATTTCACTGTAAACAGTGATGACAGTAATTTCCCCTGTGAGTTATGAGGATCTCCAATTATCTGCAGGCAGTCCTAATAATCTCCAGTTTTATAATCTTTTTGTGTTCCCATGTGCTGTAGAAGACACCTGATGTAGTCTTGTGGAATAAAAATGGGTGTAGGTCTACATAGTATGTGGTTATTTTGTCCTTTCTGTGATTGTGAACAAGTGCTTTCACTGGCTTGCAGCATCAAGAGTTTCTCACTAGTGTGAATTTCAGTTTTGATGTTCATGTCTTTAGGTAGCCTACATGGTATCATAAATTTAATTTATTATGAGTACAAATGAAGTTGGATTGTTGTTTAGGCCTTGATTAGTGGACAGTTGACTACATAAACAAAGAACAGGAAGATACTTTCCAAGCCTCAACACATTAATTTGATTAATTCACTTGACATATTTACACATTTACTGTAACATACAACCAAGGTCAATATATTTGCAAAATACACCGTATTTTATCTACCAAGGTCCAAGGAGGTGTATGGCAATTACGCTTCCCTACATGTACATCCTTGGTGTGCCTTCACCTGAACATATCACCTGTAGAGAACATGGTGTTATCATACAAGAGATTCACCTGACATACAGTATCAAGATGAGCCCATTACATTTGACACTATCATGGTAGACTCTCTTTGTACCTGCAAAGAATTTAACAAATGTTGATAAGACAAAGGAGAATGCTGTCATTCTTATCAAACAGACAATTACATTACTAGACAGTGTGCATCCAGGAATCAGGGAGACATGCTGTAAATCGTCATGATTAACTGTGCGGCACACATGCCCAAATATGGCATTAGAACGAAGAAATAGTCGCAGTACCCTTATGATGTTTAGGTAAGATTTACTGAGAATGTGCTGTATCTGCATAATATCTGGACTGTGAATTTAGTTGCTGTGCAGAAACTACTGATACTTTGTACATCAGGTATCACTCTGTCCTCCATTGTTGATGTTGTCTTGTAGATGTGTCTTAACCTATCATATGCAGCATTTATTTGTCGAAAGAAAATACTACTTATGATGCAGATATCTAAAATATGGACAAAATGTTAGCTCAGTGTTGAAAAGAATTTGTTTCTGAAATCCACTTCATCCACTTGATCTGAAATAATAGAAATTATAGTGACTGGCCGGCTGCTGAATGGTATGTTGATCAAATGTTCATAATGGAAATAGGCAAGATTGGTAATAGTTTCTAATACAGGTCAAATGATTTTATGATCAAGTATATTCAAGGTTCCTGCTGTGACGCTTTCACGGTCAATTGGCCTTGCTAAGAGTACAATCCGAAAGCACCATGATAGGAAAAATTTGTTGTTTAGCTTGTATAGGTTTGAGTTTTGTTATTTTCATACCTCAATGCTGGTGTAATCTTGCTGTTTTCTCTTCAGCAAAACAAATTCAAGACAAGTTCATTCAGCCTGGATATATTCAGTGTAAATGTTGTGTGACGTACGTTGGACTGCCTCCCTGCCCCTCCCCCCCTCAAAAAAAAACCTACCCTACCAAACTTAATGTGACGTGGTTACCCATGCAACACATGACAACAATGTGTGTAAAGAGTACTGGCTTGATGTACATAGTAGGACCCCAATTAATCTTTTTTTTATATTGATGTGTTGTTGTGGTAGTTGTGAGCAAGAGAACACTTGGCTCTGAATCAAGACTACAAGCCAATGCTGTGATCTGACTTCACCTACTGTGCACAATGAGCTGATTTTTATGTGTTCATGAACAGTTGAATTTGGGTGCCTGTCAGAGGAAAAGAAGAGATATCTTTCAGGGTTTCCTGCATCTGTTGTATGGTACAACAGATAAACAGTTTTTAAATTTGTATTCCTGGGTCTAAATGTATCAGTGATATTAACTAGCTGTTTCTTAGATGTCGAGGTTTGTGCCAACTTGACTTTGATGAGTTCAGTTCCAATTTTGGTACCTACTGCAAAAGTTTATAGCATACACTGGGCATGTGCATCAGCTTCAGGATGGTTACAAGTTCACTTGTACCAAATTTTAGGTAGTCAAGTGAACCAGCTCGAACTAGGTGAACCATTAATAAGTGTAATCTGCTTTTTATGTCTTTGTCCATTCTATGCAGAGGTACAATAAATTTAAGGCAGTTTCATGACAAATAGATATAAAAAATGCAATGATTTGACAATGGCATGACGCAGTATCACTACACAGATCTCTCAAAGAGCTAATCTGTCATTTGCCATCAGTCCCATTGTGTTGCATTCCACAGCCTCTGTCCACCCATACATTTCATTATTTCCTTCAGTAAGCGTGAAGCGGGGTTTAATGCACAGGAATTTTAAGGCAAATCTTGTTTGAATGAGATGTATTTTTAGTGTGAAGATTCATTGCAGTTCATGATAACAGTGCCATTTACACTTTGAGTTGTTTTATTTGCATTGTTATATGATATCTGTATGACATCTGGCAAGCTGTGATACTGTATAGTGTATAGGCCCTACTCATTTTGAAATTTACTGAGTTTTTCCCCTCCAGAGGCAACAATGTTAGTCAATTAGACTGCTTAATGTTATTTTGTTTAATTGCACTTAACTATACTGTAGATGTGTTTGGGAATAAAACATATCCGTGTTATGTACTACGCCTTCTTGAAAATTCTTGTTAAAGATAATTATAGATTTGACAATGCTGTAACATTCAGTGGGAGCAACCTTCCAATTTCGTGTACACATAATGATAATAACTTAATTTCCATTTTTTTCAAATATTAATGCCTGAACACAATCAGTTCACATAAGAAATCATATTTCTAAAAAAAGTTGTAGCGTGAACATGGACCTGCAACAAATAACACAAAAAAGTTTCTTCAAATAAAATGAAAACTAACATTTAACCAATATTTTGTGTATAAAACAAATGGAGGGTTCTAACTACATGTAGAACAATATTACTGTATGTTACCAATGAAGAGAAGAAATTTAAAAAGTGAATAATAATATTAATATAATTTTTCCCAATTTTTCACTGACATGTATGATGTTTCCCATATTTTTCTTCAGTCTACTCAAGAATAAAAAAACCCAAATTGCTGTCAGCAAAGAATTTCTCGTTACGTGGACTAGAGTTTTGTCTGAAGAACGAGTCTCCACATATAAAATGGTCTTGTAAACTTATATTACATTACCGTAATCATGCCAGCCTAGCACAATTGCATACAATTATCTTTTGAAAATCTGTACCCAGCCTATTTTGTACATAGAATTATGGACTTAATTACTCTAAATGGACCATTTAGAGTATAACCCTGCATGTTATCACTCTGATCTGATTGTGTATGTACATGTACCTATATATGCGAGTATGTTCAAATTATAATCATTACCACCACACTGCAGCACCTGCAGGTAATAAAGACATTTTGTCCTTGAATTATGATCACATTTCTCTACCAATATCATACTTGCATGTGTGCAGAGCCCCAGTCAGAACAAAACCTAATTGATTTCCAGCAGCTTTCTAACGTCACCTGTCTCCTTTGTCATTTCAGACCAATCAAATCATGTCCAGTACATGGAAGACAGGGTCCGTACTCTTGATGAAGAAACGAGAGCCTTCACCCAGTCTCAGGTAAGATGCTGTAGTGCTTGTAGTACAGGTGTTAATGTGTTGCTGGAGGATGTTGAACTTCTGCCATAACAATTTTTCTATTGATTGGTGACCATTTACAAGGTGATGATGATGGGGACTTTGTGAAAATAATTTGACATCAGTCAATATTACAGAAATTCCATTAAAGTAACAATAATTTCTTCAGTATACTGTAAAACCAGAAATTTTCGCGAGCATAAAACTTTCGTGAATCTCGCGAGGAGTCAAGATTCGCGAAAATAAAATGCACGCGAAAGCTTGTGAATACACAACTTTTTTTTTTAATGCCAGTACAAGACCGTGTATTATAGAAGTCAAAATGATTCGCGAGATAGCGCACGGTCACTTACAACGGTCGCAATGCACTTCTACATTGTGATACAACGGAATTTCAGAGGCATTGAAACAAATATTTTCTATAAATTGTGATAATTAATTAATAAAACACACAACTCCTTCCTACCAAATTTTGCCTTTTTCATGGTCGATGATTCGTGAAAGTTTCATGCACGCGAAATAGCCGTCGGCTCGCATTCGCGAAAGTTTCATGTCGCGAAAGTATAGTGTTTTACAGTAAAAGTGTTTCTGATATTGTTCGAGGGTTAATGGCATCATTTACATATGTTACCAGTTTTAAAATCTGAGCTACATAATTTTTCATGTTAGTAGTGTCTTTGATAACATGAAAATTAAAAACAAATGAAGCCCTGACAAAAATTTAATCTGCATAATGTCAAACAGTAATTTTACTTAACTACAGAATCTGTACATGATTTACTGCATCATGGAAACATTATCCTTGTATCGTAGTGTTACTGTTACCGATGTTATGTAATTATGTTTGACTTCATATTATGTCTTTTTACTCTAGCCACGGAGGAATGGCCCAGTACCAGAGGAGGATCTTGATGGTCATACACCCAATCATGTCTCTAGTGCTTCCAACTCCATCCACGTAAGTTGGCTTTTGTCTTTGCATGTAGGACATCAATCACATCTCATCTTTATTGTCATCATTACACCTGAGACGAATACCGATTTTGCAATTCCAATATTCAAGTTAGGTCAAGTGTCTCATATTATGGAAAAGATTTGAAGAGTGTTTAAAACTTTTGAATAATTAGAATATTCATCCCAGGCCTAATTATTATCATCTGTACCACCACCTCCTCTGCTTCCATTGTCCACTTTCTCCAAATAATCCTCCTCTTTATTCTACTTCCATCTCCTCCTTCCTAATCATCCCTCTTTGTCTTTTACTCTTCTTTCTCAAATTTCAAACTTCTCTATAGTTTACAGAAGTTTTCAAATTTGTTTGATGGTTTCAGTGGCCATGCATGACTTGTACATCAATCCACCTTTTCAGAGATGGCTTATCTGTGTTGTGACCATAGTCCTTCAGCACACTGGGACGCAATATTATTACCTGTAATCTGATCATGGAGTTGACACTTTTTCTTGTCTTTACTCATTCTAGCCATCTTATCCATCACGGAACTATGGACCCAACATAGAGAATGGAAACGTGGCACCAAACTCCCCTAAAGCCATGGTGAATGCCCTCAAGGTAGGCTTAATGAGATTACTAGCCTATAAATATTTAGACACAGAGGAGAACATTCGTGGGAAAATCATTCATCTGTTGATGTTATTGTAAATGTAGGATCTTGTGTGGTTCGGGATATGTACTATTACTCAGAATGTATCTGAAAGGGTCTCTGTAAATGGGGTTAGGAATGATTGTAAATATGTTGTCATCAACTGTAAAGAATGTCGGTATAACAAATTTCCAGTATACCAATACCGCTGAAAAAATATCGTTAAAACCCGGTATACCGGCCCGTAGCGGGCGACTCGCGATTCTAGCAACTGCACAACTCGATGCTATAAGCACTATACGCACAACATCAATGGCAATGTGTGGGACTGAAGTCAATTATTGACTGACGGTAGGACAGTTGAAACGATGTATAAGTGAAAATATTTTTAATATGAACATACCTCTATTATTGGTAATAAATATCAACAACAATAAACTGTTAGTGTTTGACTCACCAAAATGCAGATTATAACGTCTTTATAAAAGAAATTTCCCTCCGCATATCGGCCTCACGCACACAAGAAAAATATGAGATCGCAAAGATGAGCGGTCAGCTATTTCCGTCTTTTGGACATACGCCCTCAACAGTAAATGACAGGAAAGGACAAAGGCCCCAAATAGCGAGAGTCGGTGAGAATTGAGTTGCGACCTTTTTGATGCGACATGTCTGTACATGTGAAAGCGGTCCGCAATCGGCAAATTCTGCATGAATAATCAAAGAAATATCTCTTTCGGAGGCAATTTATTGTGGAAGGAAAGTTATGAATTGTAAATGGATGTTGTTATTTTGTCAATATATAGAATAAAATATTGGAGAAAAACAGGATATCGGAAAAAGTCAATATAGCGATATTTTTTCAATGGCAATACCGGGGAATACCGACAAAATAAAATATTAGAAAACGATATACCGAAAAATCGACATACCCTAATCAACTGATGAAAAATGTTTTGCATTTCTACATCTACACCCTGTACATGTATTAGGCTGGAACTAATAATGCGATAAAAACAAAGCAAAACGAAGACATTGTGGTGTGGCTGATATTCTTGTGGAAATTGACATCAAATGGACTTGTGATAAGTGAATATGAAAATAAGGTGCACACTTGTCAGTATTGGAAGAAAACAAATTGTGAGTTTATTCATGGAGGTATCTACCTCAATGGTTTATTTCACAATCCCTAAATTAATTTTCAACAAGTTTTGAGAAATCTGTACACTTTTCAATGGAAGTCATGTTTTCTTGGATATCTGTGATCTCTCTGTCATCAAGTGTCATTGAATATATCTATCATTTTTTTTTTCGGGGGGGGGGGATCTTTTAGAAGTAAATCTTTCCATATTTGTACATGTTATAGTGGCAGCATGGCTATATTCAGACCGTTTAAGTGCGCATCTGGTGCAGTCCAATCCCTTTTCTCTAGGCAGAATCAAATTTTACACACCAATGAAGTTCAAATATTTTGCCTGCAGGCTATATGTACGATAGCCAGGTGTCTGAAGTAAAGAATTAAGTTATAAATACTAGCAAGTTTGTGAAGTATTTTGACAACGGCACATGTTTGTAGACCTTCTAAGTAAATTTCTGTGTTAAAGAGAGAAAAAAACAATAAAAAACTTAAGAGTAATTTGGTAGTGAATGATGCATGATAGTTATAATGACATTTATGCAGGAAGTTGATTATCAATATCTTTAAATAATATTTGATATTATCTCTGAGATGTGTGTAGTTGTAATTTCACATACAAAGTGTATTAACTTGTGTAAGAGTTTAGAATGCAGTGGACTCTCATTATAACAAACTCCTTGTGACCAGGACAATTACTTTGTTATATTGAAATTTTGTTATATCAGGTTTGCAAAATGATATAATACAAAGAAAATGTCAACTTTGGGACAAGAAAAATTTGTTTGTTATATTAGGATTTCATTATATCAGAGTCTACTGTAATTGAAGATTGTGCAATTTTTGGAACCAGGTTATTCTACCCCTGTAAAATTAAACTATCTTGCATGTGATAAAAAGTGGAATAGATTCATTATACCAGTACTGTACTAATTTCATCAACATTTGATCTGGATGATAACAAGTTCATTGCAGTATTTCCTGTTTAATCTTACATTCTATTGATAACCATCAGGCACTTGACAGAAATGGCATTCCTGAGATGTCATGTTTACCTCCATTGTTTTCAATTTGTATGCAAATTAGCGATTGTGATCAAAGTGATTGGAATGTGGAAGTAATAACAGCTGATCTAATTACCAAGTAGAATTATTCAGAGTGCTCGAATTACATACCCCCCCCCCCTCCTTCTTGCTCTTAACCTAATTCAAGATATCTCTGGGATCCACCAGACATTGACTTTTATTAAAGGGGGGGGGGAGGTTTAGGGCTGGGGCTGAGTCCCCTTTACCCCTCCCCAATAACTTGAACCTTGCATACACATCAATTGCATATTTTGATTGTTATCATGTAACAGTCTTTACAAGTCCAAAGTCAGTTTGTACATGTAAAACAAATTAAAACTAAACCAAATAATAATAGATGAAAATGCAATCCCACAGAATCGATATTCAAAAATCTAGATATATATGACTGTTATAATGATAAACACGCTATAGCTTATAATTTGAATGGTTTGAGAAATGTTATAAATAACTGTCTACATAGATAGCAATGTACATGACTACATGTACAACAGTATATGATCATGTTTAATAATACAGTATTGCAATGAAATTGACAGAGTTCATTTGATTTCAATTCAATTTAACTACTTGTTACAGTTATTTTTTGTCTGTTGTACTAACAATCTTTCTGTGTTTGTGCTGAACAATATTTACAGATCTATGATACCTATTGAAACAAGCTTGTTTATGTTTGTGAAATTCACTCTGACTGGGGTCACACATAAAAGGATATAATCCTGAGACCTAACAGCAAAGCCATACAAACATAAAAACAAATATGCTGTTATCAAATTCTTTATTTGAAATAGAAACATAAAAAGATTGTTGATGTTTGCAAATTATGTACAGGAATGCCTGAAGTGTGAAGAGAAGTATGACTTAAATATGATATATGACTTACTGATAGTCTTTTTATGCTTCCTGTGATTTTGTTAGTGGTGTTGAAACTGTTGACACAGTTATTTACTTGGAATTGTAGCAATAGATTTCAACAAACAGATAACTTTGTAGTATAACTGATAGAGTCTAAGTGATCATTAAATCACGAAACTATCTGGATTCTTGGATCCAGTATGTTAAAGATTAATCATGTTGGAAAAAGTGTGAAGTGAAAGAAAATTGTGTCTGTAGAGTAGGCTAATGCCATGCCAGCATGTGATCGTGGACTTGCGACTTTGATAAGATCAACATGTGCTGTTATGTTGTAATACCGACACCAAGTTTGACATACCTGATATTACAGGCACTTCCATTTGTAACATGTTAACTCATCCAGTCATATTACTCATGACATAAATGTTATAATGCCCCTTGAGGGATTGAAACCTACTTGTGGTTAAAACCACACAACATTACCCTGTATATTCTTAGAAATGGCTTATTGCCCAAATATAAATGACCAAGGGCTTGTTGGATTTAACAGACTGTTATTGTTAACTTAGTATAGACAATGACTCAGTGTTATCCCTTGTCATATTTTGTTATGTTTACAGGTTTTGGAGGTACATGATATGCTTGACAGGCAGACCCCAGTAAACCACGTCGAAAATGAGCACATGAACACCAACGAAAAAGCCATTGTAAGAGAGATGTGTAATGTAAGTAAATGTTGGGGAGGGGGGTGGGAGGGGTCTCTAGCAAAAACTGTGATTAGAAATGTTGGCATAGTACTTCATTTGTTCTGTTAATTAAATTTTCAGTAGGGTATTTTTTTGGGGGGGGGGAATTAAGTTTTGTCTTATAAAGCAAACACTTGGAAGTTAAACTTGAGGTTTGTGTTTACTTAAATATGTAATTTATGAAGTCAGAGACAGAATTATGTTAGAGTTTTATTGATCATGTTGTGAACTTCTGTTGTTCTTCAACAAAGTAATCATTCCATATTTCCATTTAAAAAAAACCCAAAAGAAAACAAATATGCAGGGCTGCACACTAACTTTTTCTCCTACTTGCCCTTTGGGCAAGTAAAATTATCACTTTTAGATATTTACTTGCCCGAATGAAAAAGTTACTTGCCCTAAAATAATTGATCAAATACGTAAGAAATGATTTCTCACTAATTTTATCCAACAAGGCCCTTTTATAGAAATTGGACGTTTGTTGTTTTACTTCTGTAAGTTCTGGAAGTTGCAAAAGGAGTTATTTATGAATATAAAGAGTTATAAAATTGAGTACAATGAACAAAATAATGATCATGACATTTGGTAGTTAAGTTAACTGAACAAAAAAGTTGGACAAGATTTTACTTGCCCGTTTGGGCCACTAGATTTTTTAACATTTTGAGTTTTTACTTGCCCGACATGAAATTTTACTTGCCCCAGACAAGCGGGCAAGTGCTAGTGTCGAGCCCTGAAATATGAGAAATCATTCTAGAAGTTGTATACTTCTGTTTCTTTCGTGTATCTTATTTTTTGTTCATTTGGGTCAGGATGTGATAAAAATGATCCCTTGCTATTAAGTTAAAACGAGTGAAGTTGTCATTTGTAAACAAGGAGAGGTCAGCATTACCTATGGTGCATGTTGGATATCTTGATAAAGATAATTTATAAGCAGTAACACTGATCCCAATTATTTTTTTAACCAGTAATTTGGAGCTACATGTACATGTAATTTAAACAATCACTGATTCCAAGAAGAATCACATTGAAATTTAAATAGAATCCCCTCAGGATCCATGGAAGTATACTTGCATGTATGTCATGGTAATGATTTGGGTTGCTATTTATTTGTGCAAATTGTCCTACTTAACAAAATAGTTAAATGACTTTAAGAGGATTGCCAAACAGGAAAGTGAAAGATGACATTCACTGAAATAAATCAACTTTCTTTCAAGATAATTGGTTTCCCAGGGATTTATTGCATTACTGATGAGATATGTATGTCATTACTAAAGTGATTTAAATGCAAATGATTGTATTTGGAAAGATGGATCAAGAAATATGAATATTAATGACATGGATGTATCTACAAGGCCAGAGAGATTCATCTTGCCTAGTTAATGCACTATTGGTAGATGTTAGACTGGATTGAACTCTGCAATTTGAGAATTAAGGTCCTAAATAAAACTGTGTTTCAGTTTTGTAGTATCTTTCCATTCAGTTAAAATAGAGATAATTTTCATGCAGATATATATGAAAGTTAATTTGTGTGGAAGCATCTACTAGGTCAATGAGATTCATCTTGTTTTGTTTACGTATTCCGGAAGTTCTCTCGATGCTAGATTTGCTTGAACTCTGAGTTTCAAACTTCAGTCCCCAAAGTATAAATTTGCGGTTGACCGACAGAAGGGCCCTAGCTTATGTTCCCAGCAAAAGGACCTTAACACTAAATTGTCTCTAACTTGAAAATCATTGGCTCTTTTCACGTGAAATCAAAGTAGTGTGATATTTTTAAATCCTGTCAGTCTGTTAGTGCAAATATCAAATCAGACAATATTTCTCAAATTAGAGAAAATTTGCTGTTAAGGCCCTTCTGCCGAGAACAAATACTAGGGCCCGTCTGCCGGACAACCGACGAACTTGTGTCAGTTTTATAATATCCTTGCATGTGCTTCAGATATTACAAAATGCTGGTAGATGTTATTCTGACTCAAAATGTTTCATTCGTTTCCATTTGATTTATTAGGTGGTGTGGCGCAAGCTTGGTGATAACCCAGGGACTCCAGCCAACGGTGCTGGCAACGGTGGGAAGCCATCCCAACGCCCCCCGGCACCACCCCGATACTCCACCAGTACCATCAACCCCCCTCGTCCCTCTGGCTTCACCACGCCTCCCTACAGTGGGGGCAGCACCAGCAGCCTGGAGAGGAAGGGGCTGTAAAGCTGCAGACTACTACAAGACAACGAGATAGCTTGCTGGAAATACTTAAGACATGATCAACGAAATAACTAATTTTATTGGTCATGGAGGGACAAATTACAATTCATCAGCTGAATAAAAAAATTGTCTCTGTAGACAAGTTAGAATTTTGTATGAATCAGCTTTTTAACATGACTGAGAGCTGAAATTAATGATACTAAATTCCAAATTTAATTGTAAGCACTGCAAAATCAACAAAATAATATTGAATTACAGTTTGCTCTCGTGGTAAGGAGATGATTTTAGACAAAAATCTGAAAATGAACAAATCAAAGGGCCACCACACACTACACGATCAGTTATGATCTGATTTTGGCAATAAATAGCAGTAGCATTTAATATGGGCATTTTAACAAATAAAACTTATTTGATTTGAGTTCTTAACAATAAAATGAATACTTAATATTTTGGTGCGCTGTCAGCCTTAAACCCGGAGTAAGGGGCAAATTATTTTCAAATTGTAGTCAATCGTAGGACTTCTTTGACGTCACTACGATTCAGAGTTGATTTGGCTTTTTCTCCGACTAGAGAGCTCGAAACGGGCCATATTTTCGATTTTATTATCAGTATGAATATTCAGAAAATTGTGATGTCTTGAAATGTTTATATCAAACGTTATTCCATTTTCTTCCAAAATCGGACCACATCTGATAATGAAGTGTGCGGTGGCCCTATCTTATGCAATTATTTGTTTGTACAGAAGTACACTTTGCACTTAAAACAAAGTTCATAATTTAATGCTGTATTTTGAGGCATAGCTGTAGAAACGGCTAACTGCCAGTGCACCACATTTTACTTCACTGATAATGATAGAGTCAGATGGAGTTCAGAGTTATTAAGATTACCAGGCAGTCATGGCTGTTTGCTTGGATGTGTTTTCTATGGTTTTTCCAGTCCGTATCATCAGCTGATAGCCTTTACTAGAGTTACAAACCTTGCACCTGCTGTACCTCGGATAATGTTCACAAGTATACAGTCTTTTTTTTTTTTTAAATTCCAAATTTGTGCACCTTGATGTTATGTGAAACATTTCAGAAAAATTCAACTTAAATTGTATTCAGCTTTGATTAATTCCTCATATTTCCATACAAGAATCTATAAATTGATGTATGATTATTTAGACCAAATTTGTCACTGTTGTAGGCAGCAGTTTGCATAATGATAATGAAGTTTATACCACATTCAAAGTATTTGGCATCACAGTTTGGCAAATTGAAACTGCCAGGTACATGTATGCCACTTTCAGGCAATTTTGCAGGCTTTTGTGTACACATTATCTCACTGTAGGTAAATTTCAGGCCTTTTTCATGAATTATTAGTGGCATCCCTGAACAATTGTATCAACCATGTGGTATGCATACACATTCCATTCATTGTACTGAATGTGTCATTTTGTGTGCCTCTTTTGAAATAATTAACAAATAAGTATTTTTTGTTGTGAACAAATTATTGAATATGCAAATTTCATGTTCAGTTGATATAGATATGGACATGTGTGTATGTGGTAGTCATATTAGACATATAAATCTTTTTTTTTGTAAAGGATAATGATGGGAGGGGTTGAAATTAGTAGGAATTAATATGATACTTCTGAAACTTCCCATATGTCTTGTCTTCGTGTACTGATTGGTCATTAAATATTCTTTTGGGATACTAGGATATTTTTTGGAAAGAGTTTCCTATGTACACATTTTAAAGTCAAACCATTTTCAGTTTCAACTGTGTGTACTTTGGCTTGAAACTAAAAAGCTGTACTGAAGGCCACACTTGAAGGCCACGATAAATATTGACTGTGCACATGATTTAAATTGTCAAGAAAATGGGACAGAGATACACTTCTTGTGAGAACAAATGCACCATCGACTGTTTCTAATGAGTGCTGTATCATAGCAACTGCCTCACTACTGTGTTCTAATGTGTCTGTCTATACATGGCTGCTGATTATATTTTCTTGTCAATCATTTTCTCTTTGTGAATATATTCATTAATCTTGATTCTTGAAATAAAACCATGTATTCTAAATTATCTCTTGTAAATATTTTTGTAAACTTTTAAATGGTATTCAAGTATTTAAACTCATAACTTTTAACAAGTGTTTTGTAAATATCTTGTACAGTTTACTTGTATGTAATGATTCTCTCCTTAAAAAGTTCCCAACACTATAATGTGCAACCTTACGATGTATGTGGGAAAAGTGAGTACACACAAAATTTTTTCAGAAAATCACAACTTCGTATATAAAAATAATTGGTACGAAACCTTTGATTTGTGAGTGCCCCCATATAATCTCCTCTATCACAAAAATATCTTATTGACACTCGAAGTGGTAATGATTTTATTTTAAGATGGGCGCAACAAATAATTGTTATCACAGCCATGTTTGTAGGAGCAGTTTGCATGAGATACGACTAATGAAGTTTTAGTATAACCGAACAAAATACTAATTGGAGTAAAAGTTGGCATATCACTGATCGTACATTTTGAGGTCAAACTAATTGAAACAATGTGCGAGGCCAGGATACACTGTATATGCCAACAATTTCAGGACGCAATAAACCCATTGCAGGCTTTTGCTGTACTACATTATTTCAATTTCACTGATATGCGTAAATTTCAGGCCTTTTCATGATATAGTGGCATCGCGCTGAACAATTAGTATCAACTGTGCGTATGCATAGCACATTCCATTCATTTGTACTCGAATGTGTCATTTTGTGTGCCTCTTGTTGAAAATAATTAACAAATAAGTAT
>JZLH01S0593064.1:0-10735 GCA_001188425.1 Eucidaris tribuloides | reverse complement strand
TATAACAATATGAATTTATGAGAGATATTAGTGTCGATTGGAAATATAGCTCTTAAACCAAGATAAGGTGATTCAACGAATTCGATAATCATTTAACTTTTATAGTAAAAATGTTGTGGTCGAAAGAAACGAAAACCTTGTCTAAATCCATAAATATTGCTACTATTATGTTCCCTTTTTTTGATAATCAATCAGTTATTTCATTCTATAAGATAATTAATACCATGCTCTGTTGGAAAACCTTATAAACCCAAATTGTGAAGAAATGAAAGTTTCAATAGCAGATACAAATGAAATTAAAGGTAAATGACATGATTGGGGGTAGTCATCAACTTGGGCTAATACTACTCTAGAATCAAGTAAACTATGCAAGGACTCTCCTGTGAAAATCTTGTAATCAAACGTTCACTCATTCTAAAACAAACAATGTCAATATCACTAGTAGCATGGAAACCTGCTGTGTGGCTCTCTATGGGGCTTATTTTTATCCTACCCGGCAAAGAATAAGATACTCCTATGTTTATGCTTGATTCTCCTTAAGTAAACAAATTACAGACAAATCCTCCCAGGTGGGAGATCCACATCTGCTAGTGAACAAATGGTATATATTTCAACTCATTTGGTTCTTGAGGCATTTTCAAGTGTTCCCAATGATGTCACTAACCTTTAATATTTTATAATATTTTTTTTCAAAAGTTTTGAACATAGATGACAACAAAGAAATAGGTCTGTTGTTAGTTATTTCGGGAAGATCTTTTGTTTTGTTTTTAAATGGGACTAACTTTTGCCAGTTGTAGTAAATTTGGGCATGTTCCAATTAAACAATGAAATATTGAATAAATATTCTAACGGGTGCGCAATTTCATTGATACATGTAATTTGTTTAAATAATTTCATACTGGTGCCGTCTACCCTGATGACTTTCTGGATTTCAATGATTATTTTTTTTTTTCATAATTACGACTTGATTCGTCGGGTGTAGTCAAAAAACGTATTATCTATAGATTTGGATAAATACCTGCTATACTGATTATCATTGCTTTTTATATTTTAAACCAAATCTGGACCAATTTTGGTAAAGAAAGAATTGAATTCCATTAAAATATGTTCTAAATTGTTTTATTTCTTTTCTATTTATTTTTAAGTGTTTCGGTTTCAATTGGACTTATTGTAATTCATGATTTTTGTAATAATTTTCAAAACTGTTACTGGGTTTCTTTAAACGATATAGTGAGTGTCTTTTACGTGCAGGAATTAATGTTGTCGGAATATTACGAAATAACAATGTCGGATTATTTTGTTTTTGTTTCGCAGAATTATGTAAAAGCGATTTGTACATTTTATTATGTTTTTCCAATTGATTTAAAAACCCTGGAGAAATCCACGTTTTTAATGATGTTTTTGATGTTTTAGTTTTTGGACAAGAGGTATATTTTATCATACTATAATGTAGTACATTAATTTATTAATGAATCTTTATTGACATAATTGCATCGAATTCTGCATATACATTCTGCCATTTTCCTTCCTCGGGCAGAGCAAATATGCTCCCGGAATCCAACTCCAAAGGGGTTGAATTTCCCACTCCCTTGCTCGTGTGAAACTCGTACAAAGCTCTTAACCAGATCTTGATTACTCTCTGGGAGGTCGGCACAAATCGTACGTAGGTCGCTACAAGTCGTATGTAGGTCTGTACAAGTCGCACGCAGGTCATCACAACTCATACCAAGCTCTGTGTGACTCGTATTACGCTCGGTTCACTCGTAAGGTGGACGCCTTAAACTCGATGTTGCATCGTAGATCACTCGTAAAATAAGCAATTTTCATGGCGAGTTAGCGCGAGTTCAAGCTCGCGCTAACTCGCCATACTCGAGACTACAACTCGGCTAAGTGGGAACGTAGCTAGGATTCCCCTTCCCGCCCTCAAGCTCATTATGTTTCCATGTCGTTTTCCGCGGCAAAGGCTGGTTTTATGTCAATAATCGAATTTAGATTTGAGATCTTTAAAATCTTGAAAAGCCTAGACTAACTTATATCATTCTAATTGGCATGAGGACCCTAAAATTGAAAAACTTCAAATTAAAGTAAACACGGGGGGGGGGGGGGGCACTGTAATTTACAAGGTGGCCACCATGCTCGTATATTAAAAAAAAATAAACGTAAAAGTTTTTTTTTTCATGGTCGGGTGATATACGCGCGTACAGTGAAAATGGTATCAAAATCGCCAAAATCAGGAAAAGGGATAATAATAATATGACCCAGAATTGACAGATGTATATTGTGTCGAAATGGTAAAAAAAATTGTTCTTTTCTTTGTTTGTTTGTTTACAAAATCGTCTTTAAACCAGAATAGTTTCAGGGATCACGAAAAAATTGTTAACTAGAATGGTGTTATTTATTTTAGTTTTACGCTGCGTTTATGGCGGTGTGTGCATGCCAACTCTGTCCGAAAAAGACATTACCAATGCAGTGGTTTGGGCTATACATTCTTTTTTTATATCCCTCATTGTAAGTTTCTTGAATTCTGGTTGGTCAAAAGTATGTCACATGATGAAAAATAAACACACTATTCTGTGAGTCTGGAAGACAATCGTTCTGAAAGTACTATAGACAGTCGGAGAGTACAATAGTAAAGTACTATTGTACTCTTGGAGAGTACAATAGTAAAGTACTATTGTACTCTCGACAGCGGGATCGCGATTTGAGCTTAATTCAAAAAGCCGAATGAATCGTGTGTAAAAACACATGTACCGAACGTTATTTTTTCCGTGCGTGTGAAAGACATAGCGTGCACGCCCGTATGGAAGTTTAGCAAAGTTTAGTGGGTTAAGTTCGTCAAATTTGAGTTTGGATTATAGCTTAAATAAGAATGAGGATTAA
This sequence comes from Eucidaris tribuloides, assembly GCA_001188425.1. NCBI lineage: Eukaryota > Metazoa > Echinodermata > Echinoidea > Cidaroida > Cidaridae > Eucidaris > Eucidaris tribuloides. The sequence continues at coordinate 7,855 of JZLH01S0593064.1, read as the reverse complement.
ATTAGTGTTTTATATGTTTATGACATTGATACACGTTAATGGAATTGCATCCCTATCCGTACTGCAAGTAAAAATATCGCGCACGTGCAGTGCGACACACACTTACTCGTAGGGGTTACCGTAAATACATTTCATTTTCCTTTTTTTTGGGGGGGGGGGGTAATTTCCCTGCTATTCGATGACGGATATAAAACAAATATATATTATATCCTATGCTGAGAGTCTCTGTTTGAAACTATGACGCCCTCGGTTACGTTGACTGTTAACTACTTTCCCTCGGGGTTGCGCCCCTTGGGAAAATAGTACAGTCCACGTAACCTCGGGGCTCGTCATATTAGTTTCAACCAGAGACTCTCGTATCAGTATAATGGTGCCACCGTGGTTATGTTATAAAATGCATGGAAAATACAATCGTAAAGACCGCAGCGTTAATTGTCAAGTCAAGGTTGTTGACTTGTAAAAGTCAGTCACTATAAAAACAAAAACAAAATCCACAAAATCACAAAACACGGATGCAAATTGCCTGAAGGGAATATACACACCGATGGCAAATTGCAAAAACTGGGATAGTAATTTAATGATAAACATTAATTATGTTGCCCACTAGCCCATGAGGTTGCAACTCATGATGCTGAAATATTAAACAATTGTTAATTGTTGGAAACTATAGGTTAAAGACACTGTATAACACTGACCCGCTTAAAAAAATGTCAAACTTTGCTATCTGACATATCTGACAGTGTTTGAATGGACAAATAAACACCCTAGAACACAACATTTTGGACAGTTATGCTGTCACTATAGTAAAATATGTGCAGATAAAAATTGGCACATTCATTTCAGCCGATAGGAAATTCTGCAACACGGCAGTCTATGGGAGAAAGCTGGAATGGTCCTCTCAATGATTTTCACTTTTTTTCAAAGCACTTATTCGTTTTAAACTGCAATTTTTTCATGGCTTCATTTTTAGACCGTATCAGAGACACTGGTAGGATGGGGAATCATGTAGCTCAGATTTTTTAAACTGGAAACATTGTTATACAATGCCTCTAAGCATGACACGCGAGGCAAAAACCCAGTAATGAATGGGTTCATTCAAACAATCATTTTGCGACAATTAGAAAAAAACTGCCCTTTAGAAATGCGTATATAATAATAATACTTGTAGTCCATTTTTTTTTATATAGCGCATAATCACCGATGAGATCAGTCTCAATGCGCTTGGATATGCATGGTCACTGCATGGGATACATTTATACCAGCACAAAGATGTGCACTATGGCCCAGAAAGAATGCCACAGCTACGATCGCTAATTTCTTCAACATCATCTGCAATATGTCATTGGTTTTTATTTCAGCGATTAGAACTTTCTGTTTTCAACAATACGATACCGTGATCATTGATTTTGAGTAATTCGTTTGGGTCCTGCGGACATTTTTCCGAGGAAATGTCGTTTCCCAAATTTGCCAATTTTTCATCAGCGACGGTCATCCGAACACCGAGATATCGTCTCACGTGCCATACCAGACAAACCGCGATGAGAGATGTTTCTATTGGATTGCGTTTTCCGCAAAGCACCATCGTGACCGGGATCATTGTACAATTACCGGCTAAGAGTCCGTTGACCTGGGTAGCCGCAAGGATTAGTGGCGACAACACACGCGCGCTGCAGCCGGGGGGGGGGGGGGGGGTCAGGATTTCCGATCACGTGGTTTTTGTCTTCACCGGCAAAAGATGGATAATGGCGGAGAAGGTCTGTTTCTATTGAGATCTTATCATCTTCCGCCACTGAGCCGGTTCATTCCGGAAAACTAGCTTCACTGAGAAAGAAAGCGAGGGCATGGGGCATTCGACCCCGGGATTCGACCGAGCTTATGCTATGGCACGCTGTTACGCGAGAATATTTCGGTGTTCTGATGATCGCATGGAGTTTAAAAAATAGCAAATTTAGAAAATTACAATGCTTCAGAAAAGTATCCCTAAGATCTAAACACCTCAATCAAAATTAATAATCATGGTATCATTTTGTTGGAAAAAGAATATTCAAACACATGAAATAATCACCAAATACATTTATGGATGATGTTGAAGAAATTGACGATCGCATGTGTAGCATTCTTATAGGATAAGTGTTGATTTTGTTTCAGGCAGTGGAGTTGTTCCTTTGGCTGGCATAGGAGTAATAATACATATTGAAAATACAAATCCGGACAGTTATTTCGACCTGCCTTGGTATATACTCCAGTCTATTTCTAGATTTTTCAATAGTAATCATAATTCAACAAGCTGGATTTCGTTCAGCATAAGTATGTAATTTTGTTTTATCGATTTTTACCTATACAGAAAGGAAATGCTAAACTGTGCCTCTATTTACAAAAAAGAAACAACAACATTTGATTTGATTGATGGGAAGTTTTTGTACGTTTAATTGGTAAGAACAATGTGTGAATGTTAAAGTCCTAAACGCTATTGGAAACTTGTAAAACGACGCGAAGTCTTGTGTCAACTTTTGATTATTTTGACTCAACGCAGGAGTTAGACTATTATATAGATGAAAAACTTTCGCCACTGAATGTTTGCTTGCTTACTTGACTTTCAAAAACATATTTACACATTTTTATCCTGGGTTGAAATGGTAACTTAAGAAATATATGCCTTACAGGGAGAGTTGTAGATTTTTTTTTTCAAAGTTGACTTACTCATACGCTGATAACACAATAAATTTGGCAGAAAGCCCTGCATGGCGAATTGCAGTATAGCGCTGGATGCAGTATATCAGAATACTTGGCACCTAACTGTCAATGAAAGATTTACCAAAATAATGATTTTTTTTCCAGAGGGAAAATTAAGTACAGTATTACGAAATTCAGGCCCCTATACATAGTCATAAAAAAGTAGATGTGGTATAATGGTACTTTCAAAAAGGAACTTTCAAGGTAGATAACGCATTGTTTACTAAAACGAAGCAAATGAAGTTGTCAATGTCATAAAGACAATTTGATTTCACCTATATCATGAAAATATAGAGCAGTTTTCGATGTGAAATTCATAAGCACTTTTTCATATAGGCCCTACTCCGGATTGTATTGTTTATGGTTATGGAGAAGGATCATGTGATATGCAGAAACTGGGCTTATCTTTTTTATTTATTCATTCGGCATAATATTGACAAATTTTAAAGGCAAAGTTCACCCTGACGTCAATTTGGCTATAATAAAATCAGAAAAATGAGAGAAACATATGAATGAAAGTTTGGCGAAAATCCACCAAAGAATAACAGAGTTAGGAAGTTTCAAAGTTTCAATTTTGTGACGTCATATGCGAGCAGCTTCTCATAATGTCATGTGATATAAATTCCATAAATTGTCATTGTTTAATGGTTCTTGATAACTGAATGGTTTTTTCCCATAGAAGTCTGTATGAAATAATATTTCTGATAATATATTAAATGCACAGGTAAAATAATTTCCAAATTTCTGAGAAAACGGCACTATGGAATTCATATCACATGACATATGGGGAGCTGCTCACATGTGACATCACAAATCTAAAACTTTGAAACTCCATAACTCTGTTATTCTTTGATGGATTTTCGTCAAACCTTCGTTACTATGTTTCTCTCATTGTTCTGCTTTTATTAAAACCAACTTGACGTCAGGGTGGACCTTGCCTTTAAATAAACACGATGATTTGAAAATACTGTAAGGTATATACACGTAGTAATTGATTTCATTGAGACACTACCAAACTGCCTGGATGCACAGAAGGCAAACTTAATCACCGAAACCAAGGGTCCTGATATCCAAAATAATAATAATGATAATGAATTTTGAATGGTAAAGTGCATAAATATCCACGGTTTTTTGAAATTTTAATTATATTGAATGAACGTTGCCTCCTCATGAGTTAAATTAAATGTTTGGGCTCAGCCAAAATAATGGCATTGGGTTTACGTAATAAAGATATTTTGTCGGAATTGGAGAGATGCATTACTTTATGCTGCTGTGGTGTGTGTGTGTGTGGTGTGTGTGTGTGTGTGTGTGTGGTGTGTGTGTGTGTGTGTTGTGATGTGTGTGTGTGTGTGTGTGTTGTGACTGTAGTGTGTGTGTGTGTATGTGTGTGTATGTATATGTGTGTGTGTGTGGTGTGTGTGGGTGTGTTGTGTGTGTGCTGTGGTGTGTGTGTGTGTGTCCCCAGAGTGCTGTGTGTGTGTGTGTGGTGTGTGGTGTCAGTGTGTGGTGTGGCGTGTGTGTGTGTGGTTGTGTGTGTGTGTGTGTGTGGTGTGTGTGTCTGTGTCGTCGTGTGTGTGTGTGATGTGGTGATTGTGCATGTGCTGTGTGTGTGTGTGTGTGTGTGTGTGTGTGTGTGGTGTGTTGTGGTGTGTGTGGTGTGTGCTGTGTGTGATGTGTGTGTGTGTGTGTGCTGTAGGACCTGTCATAGGCCAGTAAAATGATGCAACTGCATAGAAATCGTGTGTGACCAATCAATGGTTTGGTATGCCCTCCTGCAAGTTGGAATACTAAAAGCGCTAACGTCATTTTGACCAAGCCCAGCCCCCATTGTTATCCAATGGAATACAGTTTGCTTTTATGGAAATAGGAACTGCTGACTCATTTACCAGCATTCGTGAGTGCACAAACCGAAGGAGAGGAGACTGAACCGGAAAAATACCTAGAAAACGTATCACGGGATTTAATGTGAATCATTCCACGATTAGCTTGTATTGAGATAAACTGGACAAGCATGTGATAGCATTATTTATTTTTTTTCTCTAATTATAACACCTCTAGGGCATATATTTTAGCCTGAAGATGTTTGGCTGATGCAACGTTTCTTGAAAAATCAAGTCCTCGAACAACAAGATCAAGATAGTCACGTTTATGTCAGCTTGTCGTCCCCGGCTACCGTCGCAATTGACCAAATCATTTCATCCTGATGGAACTGTAATTTTTCATATATGGTACAATGTGGCTAATATTCAGAAGAAAGTTTATTACTCTGTAATCGTGAATAAATAAGTGAGGTTATTATAATTCGTTTTCTATAGAGATGTTACTTCCATTTTTTTTCAAATGCGTATACACGTATAAATAAAACAAGAATGTTTCAACAAAGATTTGAAACAAACGCATTCGGAAAAGAAAATAAGCGAGATACTAAACTGAAGAATTAAACTTTGTCTTGATAACCAGCCGGAGGCGCAGGAAGGACAATACACTCCTGCTCATAATTATGGAATATTTTGTTGATACTAGTTCTTTCTCCTATATCGTCCAAAATTTTCGAGACAAGTGTTTATTTCACAAAAACGCAGTGTGTGAAGCAATTTTTGGATTTCATGAGATGACTTAAGTAAAAACTAAAGTAGATATGAGCGCAGTAACAATTTTATATTGATTTTTTAAAAAATCCACCAAAAATCATGAAAAAGTATTAAATTAAAGTAATTAAAAAAACAACACAGAAAACTGATAAATTTTGATCTAATGTCATTTATCACTAAATTAACATCAGGACAGTGTCTGTTACAAGTCTAATAACGCGCGTAACCACCACGTGACTCAACAACAATAACAACAACACCATTTATAAACACAGGTTTTAGTGTCGAGTCGGACGCTACAAAATGCTCAAAATTCCTGAAATACTTAGATTATAAGTGTTTCACCTGGGGTGAACAAATATTAATCCCAGACGTACCGTTCACGGAAAAATGGCAACTTCTAAAATGTTTTTTAAATATTCCATAATTATGAGCATGAGTGTATCATTACAACTACATTTGAAAACCAAAATTCCACTTTTTTTTTGTCTTCTTCTTTTATCTGATTCACAGAATTTGATGGTTTAGAATATATTAACCTTATGATAGTTTGAGATAATGATTAATGCATAGTTCAACGACTGTGATGCTATTGGATATACTGTAAACATGGACCTTTGAGTTCGCTGGGTCTAAAAAGAGGTCCAACATAAACAAAAAATAAAATAAAATAAAGAGCCTTAGCCGTTTCCAGCCCCATTGTTATTTTGTCTTGTTTACACTTACTTCGTCAACAGGTTTAGAACATGAGTTTTTTTTTTTTTTAGGGGGGGGGGGGGGGTTGTAAGGGTATTTTAATGCTAATAAATAAAGGTATGTTTCATTCACCTACTTTGTTTAACCCGTTGTGGACTATGTTATACTCACACTCAGGATCATAATGGGATCATTTTTATGGATGTTATTAAAGACACAGGCTAACATTGTGGAGCTTCAAATTAAAAAAGAATCAAACTTTGCTATCTGAGCTACATAGTAGTGTTTGAATGGACAAATAAACAGAATTCAAAAGTTTGAACATTTATGCTGCCACTGAATGAATAAACAATTAGTATTCTGGCCGAGTACAAAATAGCCTAGATCCACACACAGTAAGTCTATGGGAGGAAATGGGCGGGTGAATCCGGTTAACTTACGATTTTCACTTTTTTACAGCACTAAATACTCATTTTGAAATACGAGGGTTTTTTTCAGGGCTTCATCTTTTTTTTTAATGTGGTCGATGACGTGTGGCCAAGAGGGTGCCCATAAACGTTTGAATGGTTACGAAAGGTTTCCAACAAATTTACGCCAAAAGTTAAATAAATAAATAAATAAATAAATAAATAAATAAATAAATAAATAAATAAATAAATAAATAAATAAATAAATAAATAAATAAATAAATAGATAAATAAATACAGACTAATTTTAAAAGCCATTGGGACGCTGAAAAATGATATTTCATCAGCATGACCATAATAGAGAGTCTGTATTTTTTTTTTTTTAAATACAATATAAGTTGTAATAACTCTTATCTATTATCATCATTATTACTATTATTTGATCTTACAACGCCCAAAAACTTTTGTACTAGGCGTTATTTGCATAACTGAACAGGCCAACCATGCAGTATAATATAAAGAAAACAGAATAAATAAATATAAATAATATAAAATGTTATTATTATCTTCATAGGTTTTCTTTCGCAGAGCTGGAAAGCAGCGGATGGCGTCTGGGTTTTTGCGTAGAGAAAGACATACTGAGATCATATCTCTATGGGTTTTTGCATGGGTTTTTGCATAGAGATATCTATCTCTATGGGTTTTTGCATAGGGTTTTTCTGTAAACTTTTTTTTTCCAAGAATTTTTTTGTCTTTATTCAGAATCCAATGCAAAATTACAAAGTATGACATTTCCATCACAAAATATAAACATATGAAAATAAAAAAATAAATAAAAAATAAATTTAACAAAAACTCAAAGGGAAAGCCTTTCCACCGAGTACACATATTATCAAATTTCTCATCAAGACATCGAGGGAAGTAGCCTTCAACCAGATAGAAATATTTGTACTGTACATGTTACATACCGTCGCGTAGCCAAAGGAAGGACGCCAGCCCGTGCCCCCAACCAGTAGAGGGAGCCAAACAGCTAAATGCCCCTAACCGGAAACCATCAGCATACTTCACATGAAGTCATGACAATGGTCCCAAAGTCACAGACAAAACACTGCACCCACGCCTGTAGAACACTTAACACACGCCAGCGACCTCCGCCAGCCACACGACATTACTACAAAAACCAGAGTTAATCATTTAATAAATGAAAGGTACTGAATAAAGACTTTTCCAATATTTAAAAAAAAAAACCACATACACACAACATACGACATAGAAATAATAATACAGTGTAATAATAGAAACACACACACACACACACACACACACACACACACACACACACACACACACACACACACACACACACACACACACACACACACACACACACACACACACACACACACACACACACACACACACACACAC
>JZLH01S0593031.1:0-12593 GCA_001188425.1 Eucidaris tribuloides | reverse complement strand
AATTCATTTGGCGGACTAACAGAAGAACAAAATAATTCACGATTAAGATTTGCCCTTTGAATTTTATGACAGAAAACTCTTACAACACAGAATACATGTTCATTCATGCAGTAAGTTTCGACAGCAACATCACTTCAACGACCACTCAGTATGTTAGACTGAATACAGAAAAGGGCGACTTGCCACAATTATGTTAGCATCATTTTCGTAATATTAACATATACTCTGGGATCGGGTAGTCTTACCCTCGAGCCATTCTTCTTTTAATAAGAAGCCGTTTGGTGCGTGATCAAAGTACAATCGGACCAATAGTGGTTAGATCTTGTAGGTTTCGATGCACATTAAGAACAAGAGTGGCTTAATTGATGAACTGAAGTGGGCACTTGCATTTATGTGAGAAGAAAAGATAAAGTTCAATTTACAATGAAACCGAAAGGTAGGTCGCTGTTATTTACAAGGTCTCCTTCAACACACAGACGCACACAGACCACAGACACATACACACACGGATAATACATACATACATACAGTGACATTACATACATACATACATACATACATACACTACCACTAAATAACACGCGTCCCCAAACAAGCAAACTAAGCCAAAACAGACAAACATTACATGAATGCATCATTACTGATGGCAAAATGTAATTGTGGCTCCGTAAATGTCATCCCATGCAAATTAGACTTGCTATGGCTTGTTAAGTTATTTATTCGTATACACTGCGCTATTATATGAAATAAATATTAATAATATATTACTTATAAGTAAAACTAGCTGAAAAGTTATCTACCGAAGACGATGATTGGTTCTTTCGATCAAGTCTAACACAATATACAAAAAATGTTTTACTCTAAAATCATTGTTCTTTAATATCAATTAGATGCAGCTTACAATTATCATAATACGACTTTCCCCCTTTTCGTGTATTTCCAAGTATTCCATTTCGGACAGTGGCCAGTTCGATGCGAGCGCATCCGACATTTCTCTGAGTCGTGACCCTGCGAATTGGTAAGTGCCATTATTTAAGACAGTGTTGTAGTCGAGTTCGGATTCAAATCCATTTTAGTGGACTAGGGACTCGCGACTCGGTATTGGTAACGAGTCCTATGTAGAATAAAGTGCAAGGTTTATTTATCTGCGGACTCGTACTTTGTTACTCGATTCCAATACTCTTTAAAAGATCAATCATTCTAACTAAAACACTTGATGAGTGAGCTACCTTTATCGTTCTACGTATATACATTAAGGTAGTCCCTGGAGAAAAGGGTTTTCTCTTTTACCCGGTGATAAAAGGGACACGACACGTGTTTTATCATACCACAAAGAAACAAGGACTTGTTTCTGATAATAATACCAATTGTTTTATTCTTGCCTGTTCACCGCTGCAATAGCAAATTTTCGCATCAACTGGTAATCCGTGAATAAGCCGCACTTAATGATTTATCCTCAATTTGAAGTATTTTCCCTTATCAATTCCCATCATATAATTTTTGTTTTCGGTGTATCTTGCAGGGGGTCGATGCATCTTTCGGATAAAGGGGGGGGGAAATGAAAAAAGTCCAAAATTTTCGGCGCCAATTGTAATACAGAATTTTAAATTGACAATTTTTATGTTTAATAGTATTTTTATGCCATGTTTAATGGTTTCATAGTGCTTTCCATACTTTTAAAACATGCATTTGCATTGCATATTAGGAATTTTTCAAGTTGCTAAAAACTTTTTTTTTTTGGGGGGGGGGGGGGCAAATCGATATGTTTGCCCCCCCCCATATTTCATGGTGGAGCGATCGCCCCGCCCCTCCCCCCCCCCCCGGTATCGACGCCTCTGTATTCTTGTGTGCTGTGAAATGATTTTTTTCGCATTCAAAACAATGCCACATCTTGATAGCAAACTGACCTTTGAGTTGGAATAATAGCAAAGGACACATTCATAAATGTAAAACAGTTCATTGAATATAATAATTACATTTTACACCAAGAAATTTGATATTCACTCAAAACGTTGGGTCGAGACTTCGCTATTTTGAGAAATTCTTCTCGAAAAACACGGTCTCTGTACAATAAAATAACGAGTTGGATGCTGAACTTAAACAAGACGTTACGAACATTAAGAATAGGTGGCATTGAAGTATTCTGGCTCCATAGATAAAGTTAGTGTTAACAGTAACCACACACAGCTTGAATCCAACATAAAACAAATGCATCCACTAATAGGAGGATCGTTTTCGTTGGCCTTAAAGCTGTCTTGTTTCAAGCCTCCTGTTTGCTTGAAATGTATTTTCACGGTATGCTATCGCATTGGTTGTTTCATCGCGATGTCCAAATTCGGCGTTAACATATTATCAAAGTGGTGCTGAGCCTGATCAGTTTGTCAGGAGGACATTTAACAAATTCTGAAAGTTTAAGGTGCTGTAAAAAGTTAAGTAGTAAAATTTGTCAAGTTTGTGTATGGTTCATTGTGAAGAGTATCACTAAATGTTTAAATGTTTAAAGAATTTCGTTGCCATGGTTACCTACTAAAGATAGAATCATTAAATATTCAATGTCACGGACGGACAGGATTAGAAATGGGTTCTGCACTTGGTCAGTGATCTTTTGTTATTTCTATCCATAAATGGAAACAATGCTGACAATTTCTTTTCATCGCAGATGTTAGTCTAGTAAGTTGACTTCCTGACATATGTATGTCATTTTGAAGAAAGCTGCGCAACTTTTACTAGAACGACAAAAAGTTTTGTCACGGACGGACACTTCCAGTGTCACGGACGGACATTTGCGCGTCACGGACGGACATTTGCCGTCACAAATGGGCATTATCCCAATTAAAATTGATATTTCAGCCCAGATTCTCAGTATTCATATCACTAATAAACTCGGAAAGATGAATAAACTAGAAATTTTGTGTGTCCACAGGACACAGATGCCCCAGCTATAATGCAGTCAGTAAGCATTTCTATTGAGTGTGTGGAAACCATTTGGCATGAGTTTGACGCTTTGACCTTTGAATTGCAGACTCCAACTTGAATCTGACTTGTATATTAATGTCATCTACCTTACATACCACATTTGTTAAATTTCTGTCAAATTTATTAAGTTATCACTCCAAAACCATTTTGCATATATAATGAGCTGTGCTCTGACCTTTTACCTGGAGACTCCAAATTCGAATTGACTTGTATCTTATTGTCATCTTATCTACATTCCAAACATTTTTAATTCCGTTAAATATTATTCAATTATCATCCAGAAACCAATTTGCATATATAATGAGCTGTGGACCTTTGACACCTTGGACTTGCAGACTTCAAATTCGAACATTACCTGTATTTTAGTGTTGATCTACTTAACACCAAAAATATTTAAAATCTGTCAATATATTTTTTAAGTTATCATGCGGAAACACAAAACAGTTCGTAGACTGGTTACTCGCAAAAGACCTCAAACCTTCCCTACAATGGAGGAGGGGGTTCTTAGCCCACCATTATCACTCCGTTCCAGCTAACGACGCCTCTGACACTCAAATATCGTTATCAACCCTCTGCTGGTTATAGAAAGTCGAAATATTCGTTCTATAACCCACAACGGTCAAAACTTTTTTTGTTACCATGGAAACGGACTGACCAATCGAATTGATCGTTACAAAGTATATACGGCTACGCAGTGTTTTTTTTTCTTGCTTTCCCCGCAATTATGGGATCGCAATGGAAAATTTTATGTACAGTTCACAACAGTGGGGAACTCTAGTGACAAAATTCTTCTTGTATAACCCACTGTGGGGTATGCTACGTCGAAAACCTACCATTGCGTCACCCGCTGCGGGGTGAATATCAACAGTCTTTAAAAAATGAAAATATTACGTTAACATTCCACTTTTCCCCCATACATATGCTTGTGTATTGCAGAATTTTCATCAGCTGAGAATAATTCATGTGCCGATTTTTATCTGCTCAAAGTTTGCTATTGACTGCATAATTGACCAAGGGTGTTTATTTGTCCATTCAAACACTGTTAGATGTCAGACAGCAGAGTTTGACGATTTTTAAAATGGGGCTTCACAATGTAACATCTGTACATAGTGTCTTTAAAATGTGGATTGATAAGAAAAGTGTGGACAAATGACGGGAAAGTTCGTGCTCTCACGATGGACAAAAAGTTGTGAAAACTAAACACCGAGGGGATTTCGAAAAATAGAAGTGCAGTGAAACGAGAAGAAATGAAATGTAAAAAAAACAATTTTCACAATTAATGCGTACATTGAATAAATGTTAGTTTGCCAACTCATTACAATTACGTTTTGTTTGACTCAGTTATGTAATTTCCATGAAATCTTTTTTGCTTTATGATTTATGAAAAAAAAGTATAACAAAGTTTTACTCTATGTACATTATGTATTCAGAAGAAAATGAATTCAAATAATATCAATTCAATTTATTTCATTTGTGACAAATTCAAGTTATCCCATTATGTCATGACTACGACATATTACTAGTAACGTGAATATTCTTCATTCGAGAATGATATTCATGGCTGACTTATATTTACGAAAAGTCGTGAAAATACATTTTCACAGCAGAATGATTAATCATTTACTTCCTCTCACAGAAATAATTCAATTATTCAATAGTGACTCCATTAACTGTTCTGTGTTGAGTACGACAAATTTTCCTTAAAATTCCCGTTTCTCCATGGAGATGCACGAAAATTGTGAATGTGTGATTTGATTTACAAGAAATCTATATCAACATACAAATAACCGTCATTCAGGTTACGGATGTTAAATCACCTAGACCCTCACTTGTGCACTTAGAGGTGGTTTTACAATATCACGTTTCATTAACTTGCGCGTAATCCAAATGTATATCGAAGCAAAAAAGAACATTTTACATCCGCAGGTTTTTGTTTATTATTCAGAAACACCTTCCATCAAAAAGCGCAGCACTTAATGTAAGTGGCTCATTTTTAAACTAGTCACGAAAATAACTGAAAGGACGGTTTTGTCGAATATTTTACTTTAGAAATATTCACGTGCGTTATAACCTTCAAAATATATCCATCTTTGTTCATTTGTTTGGACAATTATTGAATTTAGAATATAAAGCTTCAAAAAACATATCTCGTAGTTGTTTAGCAACACAAAAACAAAATGTGAGCTTCTCAGTAGATATATAAATGACAAAATGACGGGTTACTCACGTGTATTCTGTACGATCAAGCGCCGCTAGTTGTGTCAGAGTTTTCACAAGTATTTAGACTGATGCACGATTTCTGGTACAATAATTCAAAATGCAGCAGTTACTTTCTGCGGACTGTCTGACATGGATTCTATACAACTACTAACTTGTCATGGGATATCCGAATTTGACAGGAGTATTTTATGTTTCTCTGCTCATTTTGTTAGAAACTCGTCCGTACTTTTCTAGGAAAATGATAATGGAAAGTATTCAATTCAGAATTTAACATCTGGATGTCAGGCAAAGCTTCATATTTTTTTCTTTTATTGATGACGAATTAAGCAATGATTTGGGCTGACGAACACTTCCATTATTATGCCAGAAAGTTAGGAAACGATAACCGTGCTGATATAATTTATTTACATGGGGCACGAGAGCCGTCTCTATAGTTGATTTCTAACATTCGTAGAAAGAAGAGCAAAATTCATACTTGAAACACTGAAATGGATGCGCAGGAATCGGATAATGTTACCGGTCAACAACTGCCGAGTTTCTCCCCGTATAAAATTTAGCTCTTATTTATTATTCCACCCCTAATCTTCGTCATCATTTCAGGAAATACTCTCGTCATTCTGTCCGTTTTCAGGAGCTATCGTCTGCGGACACCAACAACTTCATCTTCACCAGCCTCGCAGTAACTGATTTACTAACAGGCCTCTTCGGGATACCACTAGAAATGTACGTAACAATAGTCAAAAACGAATTCACCCGTTCAACTGCCAACCGTGCTCGGTATTTTTCGTTCTTGTTCGTTGTCTTTTGTGGACTGTCACTCGCTCATCTCGCAACGGTTACAGTGGATCGATATATCGCGATTACGAGACCTCTCCGATATGCGCAGTTAGTTACTACCAAACGAGTATTGGTTTTCCTTGTTATCATGTGGATTTACATGTTTTCAGCTCGTTTCGCAGTCATGTATTTCGGTGAGGGACTACACTCCGCCAAGTATGTAAATTACCGGACGACCGTATTCCAGTATCGTAGGCAGAAGTGTAGAGCTGAGTGTTTGGTGTTTTTGCAGCACCACTTTGATAATTGTTAACGCTCGAATTTGGAGGATCACGATGAAACAAGCCAATACGATAGCACACCGTGAAAATGCATTTCAAGCAAACGGGAGGCTTGAAAGCAAGACGGCTTTACAGGCAACGAAAACGATCCTCCTATTAGTGGGTGCATTTGTTTTATGTTGGATTCCAAGCTGTGTATGGTTGCTGTTAACACTAACTTTATCTATGGAGTCAGAATACTTCAATGCCACCTATTTTGGGCTATTCTGTTATGTTTGTAACGTCTTGTTTAAGTTCAGCATCCAACCCATTTATTTATTGTTACAGAGACCGTGTTTTTCGAGAAGAATTTCTCAAAATAGCGAAGTCTCTACGCCAACGTTTTGAGTGAATATCAAATTTCTTGGTAGAAATGTAATTATTATATTCAATGAACTGCTTTACATTATATGAATGTGTCCTTTGCTATTATTCCAACTATAAGGTCAGTTTGCTATGGCATTGTTTTCGAATGCAAAAAAAAATCATTTCACAGTACAAGATTCATCGAAAACTAAAAAATAATATGATGGGAATTGATAAGGGAAAATACCACTTCGAATTTGAGGATAAATCATAAAGTGCCGGCTTATTCACGAATTACCAGTTGATGCGAAAATTTGCTATTGCACGGTGAACAGGCAGTAAGAATAAAACAATTGGAGTATTATTATCAGAGAACAAATCCTTGTTACTTTGTGGTATGATAAAACAGGTGTCGTGTCCCTTTTTATCACTCGGGTAAAAGAGAACAAACCCCTTTTCTTCTGGTGACTAACCTTAATGTATATACGTATGAACAATAAAGGTAACTTAATCATAAGTGTAGCTTGATCTTTTAAAGAGTGTTAGAATCGAGTACACAAGTACCGAGTCCGCAGATAAATAACACCTTGCCATTCAGTTCACATAGGGACTCGATACCGACGCCGAGTGCGAGTCCCGAGTCCACTAAATTGGACTCGAGTCCGGACTCGACTACAACTCTGCTCTTAAAGACGCTATATAACACTGTGGAAGACACGTTTAAAAAATTGTCGAACTTTGCAATGTGACATATCTGGCAGTGTTTGAATGGACAAATAACCACCCTAGAACACAAAAGTTTGGACAGTTATGCTGTCACTAGTATGTGCAGATACAAATTGGCACATAGGCGATAGGAAATTCTGCAACACAGCAGTCTATGGGGGAAAGCTGGAATGGTCTCTCAATGATTTTTACTTTTTTAAAGCACTTACTGATCGTTTTAAACTGCACCTTTTTCAGGGCTTCATTTTTAGACCATGTCAGAGACACTGGTAGCATGGGGAATCATGCAGCTCCGATTTTTTAAAATGGAAACACTGTTATACAGTGCCTTTAAATAATGGCAACTTACCAATTCGCAGGGTCAGACTCAGCGAAATGTCGGATGCCTTCGCATCGAAACTTCCACTGTCCGAAATAGGAATACTTGAAAATACAACAAAAGGGGGAAAAGTCGTATTATGAAAATTGTAAGCATGCATCTACGTTAAAAAAGAATGATTTTATAGTAAAACTTTTGTGTGATGTGTAGATTGAATCGAAGTACGCAATACCGTCTTCGGTAGATCCCTTAACTACTAGTTTACTTTAAGTAATAGAAGTATTATTAAAGTGATAGGCTAACATTGTGGAGCTTCAATTTAAAAAAAAATGTCAAACTTTGATATCTGAGCTACATAGTAGTTTTCAAATGGACAAATAAACACCCTAGAATACAAAAGTTTGGAAAGTTACACTGCCAATGGCAAGTTATACACGAATAAACAATAAAACTCGGGGCGAGTTTTATTAACCTAGGTGAACACATAGTAAGTCTATGGGAGGAAATGGGCAAGTGAATCTGGTCAACTTACGATTTTCACTTTTTTAAAGCACTAAATAATCATTTTGAAATACAATTTTTTTCAGGGCTTCATTTTTAGACCTCATCAAAGACACTGGTAGCATGGGGAATCATGCGGCTCAGATTTTTTTAACTGTGGTAAATGTTAGCCAATACCTTTAACATTTATTACATTAATAGACATTATGTAATGTATTTACAATTAAATTACTTTATAATAACCTACAAGTCCAATTTGCATGTCGATGGCCATTTGACGGACCTCACAATTTACATTTTGCATTCATGTATGTTCGTCTGTTTTAGCTAGTTTGCTTGTTTGAATATGTAATGGGACGGTTTATGTATGTATGTATGTATATATGTATGCATGTATGTATGTACATGTATGTATGTAATATCCGTGTGTGTATGTGTCTGTTCGATTGTGGGTGTCTGTGTGTTGAAGATGACCTTGCAAAATAACACGACTACCTCTCGGTTTCATTGTAAATTGACATTTTTTTTCTTTCTCATCAATGTAATTCAAAAGTTGAGACTGGATGTTTGGAACCACAACAAAAATCATTTACAAAGTGAATAGACTGAAAATTGAGCCGATCAATATTTTCATGGAACTCAAGAAATCTGGTCCTGATATGGGTCAATTAATAAAACATATTACAGCTTTACTCTCTCGTAGTTTCAGGAAGTTGCAAATCGTTTAAATTTTACAAATTAAGAATGTCACACTTAAACTTTATGGGGTCTTGTTTCAACGGAACTGAAAGGATATAAATGCATTATCAGTTATCAATTAACCCGCTCTTTCTTCTTAATGTGCACCCGAAACTACAAGATCTAACCGCTATTCGTCCGATTGTACTTTGATCACGCAACCAGACGGCTTCCTATAACATGTACTTAAAATAAAAGTGGCCCGAGGAAAACTACCCCATTCCCGGTGTATATGTTGTGTTACGAAATGATCTACAATAATTGTGCAGTCGCCCTTTTCTGTCATAAATTCAAAGGGCAAATCTTAATCAGAACTTTTTGTTATCCCTGTTAGTCCACTAATGAATTCGAATATAATTCTTGTTATTCAGTAAGTATATACGAATTAATTTATTGCCCATTATATGAACCGTTTAAGGTGTGGAATGAATCTCTGAACATGCATGATCCTGATGAGAACTTCCTTTGTCCATGCTCCACCCATGCCACTCAACGCCAAATAAGTTATAGGTACCAACTTTAGAATGCAGAGGGGCAAATAAGTTGTGTATAACTTTAAGCCTACTTTCAAGGTAAATTCAAGGTAAATACTATTCAACAGTATACTACCATAAATGAAGGTAATGTTTCTTCACTCAGGAGTCAATTTTGCCTCGCATTTGGAATTATACTTTTGTTGGATTTGTAAGTTAGGTAATCTGTGTATGAATTCTTTTCATTTTTTTTATTAGAATTTATTCAAAGTGGAAACTAGTCTTGGTAGATTCAAATCAATGTTTTTTTTTTCAAACTCATTGTTTTAAATGAAAACAAAATACAATAGAAATTGGTCATGTGAAAGAAAATCATGAAGACAATTATCATTTTTCTTTTTTACATTTTTGTTCAAAAAATGAAAAATCTAAATTCTTAGTGTTTTAAAAAATGGATATATTCAAATACTATAAAATCAATCCCATTTCCTAATAACAGGGAAGATGGTTGATTATTTAAAGAAATGATTTAAACCCCCACCCAAATCATATTTAAATGTAAAAAAAAAAAAAAAAACAACCGGTAGAAAGAGACTTTTAGTATCAAGAAAATGTTCACACGATACAAATAAAACTTCTTATCATTATCTTATGTACGACTTTATGACGGATTTGAGTTCAAAAGTCATAATACTTGTTGTACTTACATTCCACTTATCTTGTAGTGCCAGTCTCCATGGAGGGACAAGAAAACCCCACTTGTCTTGAGAGTAAGACCGCCAACTGTCGGGTTAGGAGTCAGAGACGCTGTAGGGATGCCGAATGACGTGATGTGCATGCTAACAGAAGAGAACAGGTTTTTGATATCGGGCATTTCAGTGACCAAAAAAAAACAACAACCATATTCTACCAATATTAAACACTTTTTTTTCGTACTGTAAACCTTAAAGGTTAGTGACATGATTGGGAAAACTTGAAAATGCCTCAAGAACCAAATCAGTTGAAATATATACCAACTGTACACTAGCTGGAATGGATCTCCCAGCTGGAAGGATTTGCCTCTAATTTGTTTACTTAAGAAGAATCAAGCATAAACATACTAGTACTTTAATTTTATCTGGGCCAGATAAAAATAAGATCCATAGGGAGCCACACAATACCACAAGGGATATTGACATAAGTTATTTTAGAATGAGTCAACGTTTGACTACAAGATTTTCACAGGAGAATCCTTGCATAGTTTACTTGATTCTAGAGTAGTTTCAGCCCAAGTTGAGGACTACCCCCAATCACGTCATTTACCTTTATGAATATTATAGAAGTAATAGGAGACTTCGTTCACTGGCGTCGGAAACAAGGATGCGCGAGCTTCAGGGCTCATCCTCTGAGCCCACACAATGGGAAGAGAATGTCAGATAAACCACCACTCATTTACACAGACTTACTCAGATGGGACACGACAGAGAATGAAGCTGTGATTTAAACTTCAATGCCAGATATTTTTTGGAGAGAAATCACAGCTCGGGAGCACGTTGCCTGGCCCTATGCATTAGGCAAACGAATTGTTACACTGCGAACTCCTCCGTCTTGAATATTTCGCAGTAGAATTATGTTAACCATGTAATAGCCGTTCATTTAATGGTGAGATAGTGCATCTATGTTTTATTTATGAACTTCTCACAAATCATGTAACAAATAACCTTATTAATATATGGCATTGTGCGATATCTACAAAAGAATTGAAAAGTATGGAACAGTATTGTGGCATGGAAATTCGTAATTAAATACCAAATAATTTATACGTCACCCACACTTACTTATAAAATGTTTTACGTTACGTATTAAACTGAATAATACTTTAATTACTTGTCTAAACTTGTGACGATGAGTACAATACAACTGTACTTAAAATGTTGGAGAGACGACTTGAGACAAATTTGTTTTAAAAATTACAAACAAAGGTCCATTGTTTTACAAAACCTGTCGGTTTAAAAATAGTATTATATTTCATTCTCAAAGTGTAAAAAGAAACTGTTGTGGAATGGAAGACGTTTTGTTCAGAAGTGTGATGGAAGTTTGAACCAAGCATAGTTTTGGTCGATCAGACAACACTTTATCAATCTTTCTCAAAGTATTATATTATCATCCCAAACATAAAAACACAACATCGAACCTGCTGAAAATTGTTTATAATGGCAAATTGTTATTTTAAAATAATGCAGACGGCAGATATCAATACGTAAATTTCATGTGGCAAAACGGTCGACTTTTGAATTTTTCTGAAATTTCTATGTAGAAATGGAAGTGTTTTAGAACGTGTGATTTACATGGTATTCTTTCTAAAATTTCCACTTAAAAACAATTCACTTTTTACCATTTAACAAAACTATACTTGGACTTTAAATTTTATGTACTTACTTTTTGACTTCATAATTGACGTCACCAATGCCGATATCGGCTTTGCCGCTTATATCGGGAATTTTGAGTTGACTGACTTGAGTTTTAAGCATCTGGAGACCCACGTCTCTCACTAAAAAGAAAAGACAATTTCATAAATGCTGAACTTCAACATATTCGTAGTAGCAGCAGCAGTAGTAGTAGTAGTAGTAGCAGTAGTAGTAGTAGTAGTAGCAGTAGTAGTAGTAATCCAGATTTCAAGGGCGTGGCCGGATTCACCTCACTCTTGCAGCGATTGCCGTTACCCCTCCCTCCACTTCGCCATATTTGGCGCTTCCTCCTCCTTCAAACCAACCCTCCTACTTTTCTCTACCACCGCTTGCTTCTTCCATATCTTCTTTGTTTAGTTGCCCCTTTCCCCGCAAACCGTCCACCTGAAACACGAACGCCCTTCTTAAAACATGATAAACTCCCTCCCTCAATACATGTCTATACCAACGTACTGCATTCGCCCTTGCCATCTGATCCACCGCTTCTTCCAGACCTAACATCTATATCAAATCCTCAGTCTTCTTCCTGCCCATCAGCTTCACACCACGTACACATCGATTTCATCACCACCTCACCTTACCATCTTTCTACATGTCTCAAAAAAATTGTGCAAGTGAAAACCGCCCTCTTCGACAATTAGAAAATACTCTTGTGACATGTTGCTTAGTCAACGTCAAGTGCATAGTCTTAGCTTTCAAGTACCGTTAGTTTTGTTTAATTTGCTTGTCTTCATGGGCGCAAATCCTGGGGGGGGCTGACCAATCGAATTGATCGTTACAAAGTATATAC
>JZLH01S0592942.1:0-12927 GCA_001188425.1 Eucidaris tribuloides | reverse complement strand
ACATAAGGAATAATGATTAGGTTGTGAATTATGTCACCTATAATAGTACAAACAAAAGGAAATATACAAGTGGATACTTGCGATGATATATTTGTTTTCATCTCAACCACAGAGAGGATGACAACTAGTCTTGGAATACAGACACATATTCACGAACATGGACTGTATCAGTGCCATATAGTGTACAGATTGTGGGAGAAAAACGAATGTTGTATTTTTCAACACTGCCATGGCTGTTTCTGTTGCATTATGGGTTTCATTAGTGCATCCTTTCTGTGATTTTAGTCAAAAGAGGACGTTTTTTCATCCGGTCATGACAGTCGGCCTTTAAGGGAAAAGTCCCAATTCATACGGATACCCATACGTCCAATACAACATTCAAAGTTTCGTCTCCATTTTAGTCAAAATGTATTAATTCTAGCCGACCACTTGTGCACAATGTAGTTTCACAACGTGGTAACATTACTATAAAAATGTCATCAATCTTTTGAAGTAGGCCAAGGAGACTGAAAGTGCTGTAAAACTGTCACTGTTTAAAGCTTACAAAACAGTATGTGTGTTTGTGTGTATGTGTGTCTGTGTGTTTGTGTGTGCGTGTGTACGTGTGTGCGTGCGTGCGTGTGTGTGTGCATGCGTGCATGTGTGTGTGTGTGTGTGTGTGTGTGTGTGTGTGTGTGTGTGTGTGTGTGTGTGTGTGTGTGTGTGTGTGTGTGTGTGTGTGTGTGTGTGTGTGTGTGTGTGTGTGTGTGTGTGTGTGTGTGTGTGTGTGTGTGTGTGCGTGTGGTGTAAAATCTTCGAACCAATAAATCGTTACAATACCGGAAGCATTTTCCCTGTGTCCCCCATCCACTAGAATTTAATCGATAATTCGAAATTAAACACGATGACTTAATCACTCTCCTTCTCCCCTAATTCATCTTTGACTATAAACTAAAACATTCCTAGACGGACGAATGGACATATCATGGACAGACAAACTGCCACAACACAGACACTGCCATGACTTTACGCAAAAAATATGCAACATACTCACGTTCTGTATATACCATGTGTTGATTTATTAGAGATTTAGCTTCGAAACTATTTCAAGGAGCAATGTTTGTATCACGTTTGGTCGGGATGGGTCTAAACATGAGGGAGTGACATTTTAATATCCACTCAGGAAGAAAATAAAACCAAAACAACCGGATATGACAGTGACTATTTTCCTCGCATTTAAAGGCAAGGTTCACCCTGACCACAAGTTGGTTTTAATAAAAGCAGAACAATGAGAGAAACATATTACTGAAAGTTTGGCGAAAATCCACGGTGGATTTTGGTGACCAAAGAATAACCGAGTCATGAGGTTTCAAAGTTTTAAATTTGTGACGTCACATGCGAGCAGGTCCCAATATGTCATGTTATATGAATTTCATAAATTGCCATTTTTTAATGGGTCATGATAACTGAATGGATTTTTATCCATAGAAGCATGTATGAAATAATGTTTCTGATAATATATTGAATGCACGGGAAAAATCATTTTTAAATGTTTGAGAAAACGGCACTTTTGTGAAATTTATATTACTTGGCATATGGGGAGCTGCTCGCATGTGACGTCAGAAATTTAAAAGTTAAAATTTCCATAACTCTGTTATTCTTTGGTGGATTTTCGTCGAATTTTCATTAATATGTTTCCTCATTGTTCTGATGTCAGGGTGAACCTTGCCTTTAAAGCGACAATCTGTATAGTAATACCGAAATGAAAGGGTTGTGGATTTTTTTACATAATTGCTCATTTTGCACCGAAATGCTGCTACATTCTGTAACTATAGGGGCAACTATGTGTCAATAACTTAAAGGACGAATTAAGTTTTGTAGTTCTTACAGTCGTATATTGATAATCTGGCAGTGTATTTAGTTGGTTAGTTCATTTATAATTCCTCTAGCACTATGGAAGTTGTGCCTTATCTTTGGGTAATTTAATGAATAAGCAAAACTTATTAGTATCGATCAAATGGACGAATTGATATTATTAGTTCAGATATATTTATGTACCATATTCATGCCCACATCATACAACTTGCGAATTTGTGCAGATATACATTGTAGTCTACACTCATGTACACATTCAGTCATTTTAAACGTTGAGTACCGGGGTTGAGTTGTTTATTGCATTCTTACAGTTGATTTCATGGGATAGACTATTTGCTGTATTGAAAGCATTCGCTATAGCTAAACATGACAGTTCGCACGCCCGTCACATGACAACATTAAAACTGTTATGTGTGACATTTAATTTGTGAAAGTGACATCGAAACGGGCACGAGTACAACTACTTCATGTACTTGAAAGCTGAAACTGACAATATGATAGGAAATACTTGAAATAATAGGACATTGTCGATAAAGCACACACAGCTCGAGAGGAAATACTCGGCAACAATTTTGATTTCCAAATCATATCAGGATAGAACATGTCAATTACTGTCACTTCTGATATTGTGTAACACAATTCCACGCTGGTATGCAAGCTTACAGATACTGGGCGATGGCAGCCTTATATGAGATAATGTAGGATATTATTGCCACTAGTACTAGTGTAAATCCGTGTCAAAGAGTGTGTGGTGGTGGTGGGGAGGGGGTAAATACGGTCAGACCCCCTTCCTCCGCGGAACACTTAGCATGTTGTCGAAAAGTTGGGGGATGCATGATATACCATTGTGTCCCTATACACCCCACCCTCGAAATTTGCACTTGAAGAAAGCATGCAGTTATCATAATGGAGATGGTTGGGAAAATGTGAAAATCGGAGCTCTAGAAAGGCATTTCGGGCGCAATGAACATATTTTGATAACTAATGTCACCAAAAGTCACGTGAATCACTTTATACCAAATTTGCAATTAACTGTATCATGTCAATTTCCTTTAAAGCAAGGTTTGTACTGGCCACCACTTCACAAAAGTTTGGGGATGTATACACTCAGAAAAAATCTGTGTAAAGTAATACTCTAAAAGTGGTAAACTATTTAAGAGTGATCGGTCAGCCAGCATAACAAAGACTGTCAGTTTTATCCCGGTGCCCGGCCACTTTTACCAAAGTGATATCCCCCCCCCCAAAAAAAATGAAACGGCAGCGGAATTAACACAGTCCTGGTGAATGATGATAAATGACCAGGGAATATTTAACTGGGAGATTGCTCGGTGACCCCCCCCCCCCGGGCGGGATTTACGCCCGTGATTGCAACATGAGTGTGATCAGTTAATGTCACGGACGGACATGTTAAAAAAATGACCATTATTGAAGGCCTAAGGAAAGTTTAACAATTATTCAGTACTTCTACTGATAGCCTCTACAATAAATCATACAGCAACCCTTCATATCTTGTCATTTTTTCCTTAGGCCTTCAGAAATGGTCATCTTTAAAAGTGTCCGTCCGTGACATTAACTGATCATACTCACATATTTCTTGGAATGCGGTACACCGATCATGGCAAATAACAAAGTATAGTTCAGGACAGATGGATGTTTATGGCTTTGGAAGTGACGCATATGTGGAGTACAAGTGCCTTCCAAACACAGTATTGCTTTACAATGATACAGCGATAACTTCCCCGGTGTTTAGTGATATGGCACTCAGTCCTCAGAAGTTGGAGGGAAATGGTACTTACCTTATGTGGGAAAAGGAAAAACGAAAGAAACCTAAAACAGGAAATTTGTGTCCACTCTTTAAAAGAACGCGGTTTGACATGGAAGCTGGTACGAACTGTCATTAACGTCATTTCAAGACCAATGTTTTTTTTTCTTCTCCTTTACCAACAAGACAAAACATAATTTTCCCAACATTTAACCTGATTATTGAAGGCATGTTCAAAGAAACTTTGGTGAAAGTATTCTTTCATCAAAATTATCTTCATTTTTTTGTAAGGGAAATGAAAATGTAACCTTCAATTTCTATCTCCATGAAGAAAACCACATATTTTTTGACATGTTAAAACTTATAGATCAGCAGTTGCAATCTAAAATACAGAGACAAATGAGAACTCTAGTATATCACTTTTCACCTCGCTGAATAATCGGATTCCCTTTCATTCATTTAATAATAAAACCATATATGTTTCTTGTTGTGTAGGGATTACAGGTCAAGTGAATTGTGAGAAAAATGGTTATTTCTGACCTAAAAATCTCACACTTTGACCCCATGATGACCTTTGAAAACACTTTTACAAAACGCTGGATCGAAATGTATAGCCCACACAAAATTATGGTTAATTTTACCCACATGTCGTTAAGTTTATCCAGATTTGTGTAAAATTTACACAAATATTATCCACATTTGGGTAATCTAATACCTATAAATATTACGTAGACTGCATTTTGACCCAGAAAACGTTTGCATAATGCCATGTCAAGGTAAAAAGTTAATAATGGACCCGGTTTTTTCTGACACATATTAATTTTGAGGCCTTGCAACTGAGTGCACTGATGCTTTAAAACACACTTTCTCGCTTAGCGTCTGACCTGAATCCCCATTGTCAGCAAAAAAGGCTAATAAGTACAACCTTATCACTATCAGCAGCCGTAATCTTACACTATATACTAGTAAATGTTATAGCATCACCCACGCTAACTTTAATATCGTTGTGGTCCTTCATCTTACCCGAGTGTATTTCTAACTGCGGTCCCTTTATTGTGCAATTTCCACATCATCAGCGAGGTCTCGGAAACTCAAAGCCACCCTTTTCCACGTAGTTAATTCCATCGATAGAAGCATATTTGAAGCAATTTATGGAGGAATACGTCACGTACAATCACGCCAGAATTCGATTTAAATCTTGGTAAACCTCTCGCTCCACAGGCAAGAGGGTTAAGTGTGTATTGTTCAGAGAAAATTGGTCATGAATCACCTTTTGGCACCTCTGAAATTGATTGATGGATTGATTGATTGATTGATTGATTGATTGATTGATTGATTGATTATATCTTAGTTGGATGACTAAGAAAATATTTTCAATTATCCAGGATTTATTTTTGGTAGACGGATGCTTTAGGCGCTTCTGTTTATTTTGCTTCTTTCTTTCTTTCTTCCTTAGTTTTTTTTTGGCTTTGTTTTGGTTAAAGGTATTGGCTAACATTTACCACAGTTAAAAAAATCTGAGCCACATGATTCCCCATGCTACCAGTGTCTTTGATGAGGTCTAAAAATTAAGCCCTGAAAAAATTGTATTTCAAAATGATTATTTAGTGCTTTAAAAAAGTGAAAATCGTAAGTTGACCAGATTCACTTGCCCATTTCCTCCCATAGACTTACTGTGCGTACACCTAGGCTATTAAAACTCGCCCCGAGTTTTGTTTATTCACGCATAACTTGCCATTGGCAGTGTAACTTTCCAAACTTTTGTATTCTAGGGTGTTTATTTGTCCATTTGAACACTACTATGTAGCTCAGATATCAAGGTTTGACAATTTTTTAAACTGAAGCTCCACAATGTTAGCCTATCACTTTAAAACACATTTTCTCGCTTAGCGTCTGACCTGAATCACCATTGTCAGCAAAAAAGGCTAATAAGTACAACCTTATCACTATCAGCGGCCGTAATCTTACACTATATACTAGTAAATGTTATAGCATCACCCACGCTAACTTTAATATCATTGCGGTCCTTCATCTTACCCGAGTGTCTTTCTAACTGCGGTCCCTTTATTGTGCAATTTCCACATCATCAGCGAGGTCTCGGAAACTCAAAGCCACCCTTTTCCACGTAGTTATTCCATCGATAGAAGCATATTTGAAGCAATTTATGGAGGAATATGTCACGTACAATCACGACGGAATTCGATTTAAATCCCTCTCGCTTCACTGGCAAGAGGGTTAAGTGGGTATTCTTCAGAGAAAATTGGTCATGAATCACCTTTTGGCACCTCTGAAATTGATTGATTGATTGATTATATCTTAGTTGGATGACTAAGAAAATATTTTCAATTATCCAGGATACATTTTGGGTAGACGGATGCTTTTAGCGCTTCTGTTTATTTTGCTTGTTTCTTTCTTCCTTTCTTTCTTCCTTATTTTTTTTTTGGCTTTGTTTTGGTTAAAGCTTTAAGTTTTTAGTGAATACCTATATAATGAGATAAGTTTTGTTAAAATAGTTGTTCTACAGAGTAAACTCCCGGTCAAATTTTCCCTGGTCATTTGGTTTTCGTGTAAAGTCGTATTAATTAACCAGAAATGCGGTGATTCTTTAAATTTTTCCATTTCACTCTGGTAAAAATAATCAAGCACCGGGGTAAAATCAACACAACTCATGTTATAAATATAACGGCTGACCAGTCACTCTGCATGATTAATTTTACTCCGTTAGATTTAAAGGGGTACAATTATTTACTCTAACTCTGGTAAAATTTACCCCAAGTAATATTTTATACGGACTGCGGTTTCTGAGTGTGATCAAACGATCTTGCCGAAAAAAAAAAGTTACTCGTGGGGTGTGAGAATTAACCTCAGTACCTTACCCATAATATCTTGTGGCAAGTCTATCCAGTTTTGTTGCAATATGACATGCACTATTAAAAGATATATATGTAGGATTGATAACCGTGCCCCTAATGTGATAACGTTAATGTTTGTCTGCGAACGACGTAACATGCATGAGATAGTTCCCAACCATTGCTGGTTTCGCTTCCGCTCCAATCTGATTGTCTTTTGAGATTTGTAAATAAAAAGCAATGATAATGGGGTATTCTCTAAAAGTTCATACGTAGAGGCATACTATACTTCACATACATGCACACACGCATTCAAACACACATACATGCATGCATGTACATACATGTACACACACACACATACACACAAAACACATACACTAAAAGACAGACAGATAGACATGCAGATAGACACAGGCACACACACTCACACTCACCCACACACAAACACACACACACACACACACACACACACACACACACACACACACACACACACACACACACACACACACACACACACACACACACACACACACACACACACACACACACACACACACACACACACACACACACACACACACACACACACACACACACACACACACACACACACACACACACACACACACACACACACACACACACACATGTGTGTGTGTGTGCACATTTGTACCGCGTGTAAAGACACAATTAGACAATGTGCATTTTACACATTATATACACGGTAGTATATACCCAAACTTACATGCATGGTTAGGCTTGAGGTATATAAGGGAAACTATCTATCGTATATCTTGTGCAATAAAATAAAATGAGCCAAAAATAGACATAATCTTTAGGGCTTTTTGGAGTAAGTAATAGCACACCGGGTTATATACACATTGAATTCCTGTTGACTACTTCATGACTACTTCCCAAATTTCATTATGTTAAAGAAGTTACTTTCTTCGTAGTAAATTTAATTTGTTTCAAGAGATTGATAATATCAGACACGTTAGGCTAAAATGTATATACACGTGTACATTTGTGTGCATTGTTTATTATTTTCCGTGTTTTCTTAACAACCTCGTGTACGCCATAACCAACAGGATATGATGAATAAAACCAGGTTTTGATGTCATTTTATTCTTTATTAGCCAAAACTTTAAACTTCCTTTTCAATGTTTTGATACTAACTGATTGTTTTCTTGTCTTCGACAATCAACGATATCCCAACAGTGTATACATAATACTTACACTATCGGAAATATTTGGAATCAAATAACAATGATCATCATGATAAAATGAAAGTTGCTCCACCTAAAGTTATAAACAAGACCACAAAAACAATCAACGGTCATGAATGTGGGGCCATTGTTATTGTTGCGTGCACGTATAGTGTAGAGTATTATGGATTGTAATGTTATGTACGTACGTGCTACTAGCTATAGTAAGCAGGTGAAAGAGATGAGGGATGACAGAGGCTTAATAGCATATTATCTGAAAGGAAATGGTAAGATTGGTACCAAATGGGGTAGAGATAATATAATCAGCATTTACATGTATACTGACTGGGATGTATGGGACGTGTAAGTATTTATCTTGTTTGATTTTGCAGTAAACTAGTAGGCTTATGGTTATGATTAAGCTGAAATAACAAGCATTGTAGAAATTTCAAATCACTCATCGGGTAATTTTGTTGATTTGCATTTCGCATTCAGTTTGCCGTGTGATATTTACGAACTGTGCGTATGTATATAGGCTTACAAGAAGGTATAAAAGTATGAAATGCATCGATTTTTTTAAAGGCATCATATAACACTGTTTCCAGTTAAAAACAAAATCTGAACTACATGATTCCCCATGCTATTGGTGTCTCTGATAAAGTCTAAAAATGAAGTTAGTCCTGAAAAAATTGCAGTTTAAAACGATCATTAAGTGCTTCTAAAAAGTGAAAATCATTGAGCGACCATTCCCGTTTTCATCCATAGACTGCTGTGTAGCAGAATTTTCTATCAGCTGAGATGTAATTCATGTGCCGATTTTGATCTGTACATATTTCATGAGTGACCGCATAACTCTCTAAAGTTTTTGTGTTTTAGAGTGATTTGTCCATCCAAACACTACCAGATATGCCAGATGGCAAAGTTTGACAATTTTTTGAATTAGGCTTCCACAAAGTTGTATAGTATCTTTAAGTCTGTCACAAATATTCCTCAACATTCCTGTAAAAAAACTGTGTTGTTTTTGATAAATAACATTGATGCCCACCACAAAGGCACATTTGTATTTTGTAGTAACAAAAGTCTCATTTTGCACCCTGTATACGTTGAAGAAAAGTTACACACACACACACACACACACACACACACACACACACACACACACACACACACACACACACACACACACACACGCGCGCGCGCGCGCGCACACGCGCACACACACACACACACACACGCACACACACACACACATACAAACACACACATACACATACACATACACATACACGCACATACACACATATACACACACTCACACTCACACCTTTACACACACGCACGCAGACACACACGAAGATAAACACCCTTATGTACCATTACAATAAAAGTTCAGTAGTGTAGTATTCACAAAGAGTCGAGTCCAATCACAATAAATCATCATCAATATCATATTTCTGGATGTTAATCGCTTAAACATGCATTAATAGCTTCAGTGGCTGACGGTGTCTGTTCGATTTGACCGCGGTTTCCCCTTTGTGGTACGCTTAAAGGTGGACATCAAATAGTTTCAAAGGAAGGAGCTGCTTCATTTGCTGTCAAAACACGATAATCTAGATTTAATAATTTACGTTGACAGCGAAGAAGCCAAATGAATATCCTTGATCAGTGACAATGTGACTTTTTCGCTTTACACTTAACTTGGCTGGCTACTGTGTTTTATTCGATAATTAGTCCAATTTGTTGCTACCTGTTATGATGTGTGCTTGTCCTAAATCCAAAGGACTTCAGGATGATTCGTAATTCACTTGTTTCGTATTGTTAGTACAAAAATCGGAAAAAAATCCTGAGAGAAGTATTATCAGGTCAAACTTTAAAATGAGAAAATAACGACAAATTATTCTCGATGTCATATACCAGTCAACAGCTCTTTTATGTGTGAATTGAAGGTAAATGTGTGTTTAGCTTTAGTTAATATTGGAGCAGATATTTTCTGTATAGTTTCATATTGAATTTCATACGGTTTTCAACGAGTCCGCACCTATGTGACATCACTGTGCAGAAAAAAATAAAATGAAATAAATCATACGCATAACACTAACGTACGTGTTTATACATATCAAAAAGAAAAAAATTGACTTTAGAGAGGTGAAAATGAATTTGCTGGAATCGTTTTCATTGAAAAACAAATAGATAATAAACTATATTTGGATACAAACCATGCAGACAAAAGTACAGGTAGAGGGCACGTAAAATGATCAGTACCCTTGAATATCAGATCTGCGTGCTTATCGCAGAGTTTATCAAATATATATCCAGCCACACAGGTGTAATAACAAGATCAAATTGTCAATATTCAAACAAATCTCCGAGTCTTGGGCCGTCTACTCATGACCATGGGGTCGAACGACGTAATCCATACCACGAAATAGAAGCGAACACTTGCAATCAATCGAAGAGCTTAACCTTTACAGTACCATACTTAGAATACCACATACAGAATCTGTGTAATGTTGTTATGGTACTTTAAGGGTTAAGTGATATAGATAGGAATGGAGATGTAATGCGTTCTGTTAGTTTGTTCTGTTAAGTGTCAAACAAAGAATGAATAAGTCATATTGCGTCAATTATTTGACGTCGTGTGGTAGGAAGTTAAATGATCTGCTAACCCTCGTTTAACAATGTCTGCAATTTATGAAATGTGAGTTGCAAGGCTCTACGTGCTATATCAATATTTATCTAGCGTAGTATAGAAATGAAGCCCTGAAGAAATTGCACTTCAAAACGATTTTGTAACTTCTTTTAAAAGGGTCATTTTTCCTATGAACTGTACTGTTAAAAAGTAAACCATCAGATTGTACATGGTTTATCAACAAGGTGAGGGTCATTGATGAATCTTGAAAATGACGGCATAATATAAAAACTTGTGTTTTCCTGAATGTTTATTTATCCACTTTAACATAAAGTCCAGGCATCAAACTTTTACAGTCTTTTTAAATTGAGGTTGAATAATGTAAAGCAATATCGTTACCACATATATCTCAATACTGTGTAGTGGGTCAAGGCAGTGTTTCGTATTATGTTTTACAATCAGCAATAAAAAGTATAAGTTTGTCCGTACGTCCATGCCATCCGAAGTTCTAAAACGTTGCACCATGCAGGTAGAAGAGCCCCTTGTTGCACAAAAGTACATGTACTATTTCAGAAGGGATGCATCTTGGCTGCAGATTTTCCACCGTTCTGTCCTGTAGGCCTATATACAGTCACTCAAATAAATATTCGCCGCTCGTCTTCGTCACCACCAACAACATGTTTAGACATTTTGATGGCAAAACCTGACACCACCCGTGGGTCATACAAACACCCTGGTTTACCAGCACAACATCCCAAGTTCAAGAGGGTGAAAATGCGGGAACGACTAGTTAGAATGAAAGTGCGACTCGAGGTCACTTCCCGTCAGAGAATACCCCACGTGATACCCGTGCGAAGCCGGGCGGTCGCAGGTGATGACGGGGCGGGGAGAGAAGGGACGTACGCAACCCCTCCCTCAAATCGAAATTCGTTTCTTGTCGTAACTTCTAACATAACTTAGTTTATCCATTTATGCCCCTATAGTTACCTCAAACTGATCAAATTATATGTCTGCTCCCTTTAAAAAATGAGTGCAACTGTTTACTCTTTAATGAATGAGTATTAAAAAAATGGGGAAATTATAGAATGAATTTAGAGTGTCATTTAGGAGTATCCTCAGTGGGTCACTCGGGAATTAAAAGAGTGAACAGTATTGCTGGCCGTATATTATGCTAAACTGTATCTTATAACGATTGGGTAGGTTTATGAAGAAAATTGCTCTAGTGCTAGATTTCATACACCACCCCAATGAAAATATTGGATGGGGGGGGGGGCAAACATACAGATTTACCCCCTCCCCCAATAGTTTTGACAACTTGAAAAATCCATAATATGCAACGCGAGGATATGTTTCAAAAGCATTGGAAAGCACTCTAAAACCATTAAACTTGGCATAAAAAACTACTAAACATACAAATTTGTCAATTGTTCGACGCGCTTTGCGCGCAAAATTGTGTATTGCAATTTGGCGAACGGAGCGCGCAGAGACATTTTTTTTTCACTTTTGCCTCCCAATCCGAAACATGGATCGACGACCCTGATCATACGTACATACATGTAGTGCAAACTGGACAATCAAATACTATTAACCGCTGAAGATAACAAAGGTGTCATTAACTTTCGATGACACCTATGAGACATAACAATACAAGGGTGGATCCCGGGGGACGAATCTCCGTATCCCTTTCATAGCCCCTCCCCCATGAAACAAAATCGTATTGCGGCATGAACTATGTCTATCTGCATGCCCCAAAAGAGACCTTAATTTTTCTTGTAAGCACAAAATGCCTTGCGTAAATATTCATATCGTTCCTGTGGGGAAATGCTGGATCCGCTGCTCACCCCCCCCCCGACCTTCCCCCTCCCCCCACCACACACACACATGAAGGCCATTGCGATTCGATATATACAGTCGAGAAGAGGGAGAAAAGTACATGTACTTCTTTGCTATAGTACTTACAGGTAGCAAGAAACAATTTACAATGGATGGACCTGTTTGGGTATCAATGATAGTCGGTATGGTGGATCGATCAGCCATATTAAGATCTTGGACTTGGATGGTTCTAGTCGTATTACTATAATGGCCAATAATTGACCTTAATATGAAAAATTCGAGTTCGAGTCACACAAAGTTCTCACACAAATTAACATTAATGTTTAACTTGTAGCCCCCCCCCCCCGCGTGCGTCTCTGCCGGGTGATGTAGTAGAAAGAGCCATATTAAGGCGAAATGACTTGATTAGAACACGTCATCATTTTAAGGCATGAGGATACCAAATTCAAGTTGTTTAAAATTTCTGCTGTGAAAATTTCACAGTCATCAATTTCCTCTTTGTCGGGCAATTATTATAAGCAAATGCTATGACTGGCTAATTTGCTGTGTGCCTTTCTACGGATTCTATTTCTATCGGGGCCATATACTTTTATTCAGTATCGATTAATGATTGATCGTTCCTCCTCAAGAAAACAGATGCAAGAATCAAGACAAATCCTTCCAGTCTATATACACTCTGTCCAGTGTGCATGTATAATATTTGTATATACGGTATTGCGACCCTTTTAGTTCTTGAGGCATTATTTTACTTCTACCACTTATGTCACTGCCCTTTAAACCATAAACCTT
>JZLH01S0592731.1:0-12729 GCA_001188425.1 Eucidaris tribuloides | reverse complement strand
CATGCTTGGTAAAATTACCCAGGCAGTAAATTAAGCACAAAGGGCAAGACCTGAGTTGTAAAATAAATTTAAAGTTCAACAATTCTTTTCTCCACAGCATTCCAACTCATCGACAATTGAATTGAGTCAATATTAAAGAAAAAAAAATACATTGGATCTAACGACTTAGAATAAGGGGGGGGATGCAGATTGTTCATAATACACTTGTCTTCAGGAGGTTACGTCGGACTAGATAGAAAGTCCAATAATTATGTGGACAGATATTTTGCAGGTACCTGTGTAGTCAAGAGGAGATAGCCTGCAAAATGTATGTTAGATCTAACTTTGAGATCGTTTAATACCTGTTGACCAACTTTATGTTGACCAACTCGATATACAGACTTGTCAAAGCTTCTTAGGCTTAGCCTTAGCTTAGGTCTTCGTTAGGCCGTAGTCCTGCCGTTAATCCCGACCGGGGATAGCTCCTAGTACCCTAAATAAATTGAAGCGTTCAGAAACAAGACTGAAGTCTGAAGAAAGACAACACCAGGTCTTTAAACTAGATCTATTAAAGTGCAGGCTTCATTACGAATCCCAGACTATGAATAATGTGCCCTGCCTACGCTACGGTATCGCTGGCTTAATGCAGCAGCGTATCTGGATCCCAACGTTAGACTGAATGCTTCAACCTGTGTATCAAGTTATTATTATTATTATTTTTTTACTTTTTTTGGCATTTACCGTACGATCTTGACAGATAAATTAAAGGCATATCTAACCTAACGTTAGATCTATCTCCTCTGACTCTGTGTAGTCTGTCATTAAATGAGGGTCCCCGAAGAAAACGACAGACACCGTCGGTCTAGTACGGTAACGTAAATGCATGAAAAACGTAAAAAAAACTATTAATGTTAAATAATAGATACACAGTTCGAAGCCTTTTAAACCAGACCTGTCAACTAGACTGATACTCTAGCGTTAAATCTTACTACTAGAGTCTAGTCCCAGGAATCAAAGTCTAACGTTAGCCTAATTTTAATAACGCTAGATATATACAGGTAGATCTATTACATTCTCGTAGACTCAGACTCACAGATTAACACTACGTCTAACGTTACGGCTAGTGAGTGCGACAGCGACTAACTACTAGTGTTAAAGTTATTAGTAGAGGATCTAGCTTGCACTGTACAAACACTTGTGTTGTGACAGTCACTGTGTCGTTCTCGTACTCGTAGTCAGTTGATCTATACTCTAACACCCTGATCTAGTTAGGTTAGAGTCTAACGTTACTCTACTCAAACTAACGTTAGGGTCTACCCCAAGAAAACTCGTGTAGAAATCTAACTGTTAGTTTAACACTAACAAAACTAACGTTAGTGAAGGTCTCTAACGTTAAAGTTAATAACGTTTCTAACTAAGCCTAACGTTAGGCTAAGCCTGAGGAGGCTGGGGTTTCGACCGTGAGTCAGATATCCGTCAATCTATTCGTAACAATAGGCCTAGATCGTTAGTCAGTAAATCTCTTTAGACTTACCTTTGATTTCTTTGAACAAACTGTTGTAACTTATGTAGAAAGATCTATCATCCCGGGCTATCATCTCATCATCGAGTCCAACGAGGATCGCCATGTTTGTATTTTGTTTGTACTTGTTGCGTGAATTGAAGGCGCTGGCCCTAAAAGCCCGTGTAAATCTGCATTGCCTGCGCGCGACAGACGTGTTCGCCGGGATAAAAATAAAAAATTATGCTAATTAAGTTTATGACGTCTCGTAGAGGCGTGTCATACTCAAATTGATAGGTGGCAATTTTCAAATAAGGAAATGTTTTCTCTTTATTTGGAGAACTGGTGACGGAGTTTATCTTGTCTATGAATTATTCAACACCTTAATTGTTAACACGTGTCCCTATGGGGAATGAAATCTTCTAATGTATCGGGCAGGCGGGGCCAAGATGGACGTCTAGATAAATCTAGTACGTCTGTGAGTGTAAACGCAGCATACGCCCCCCCCCCGGGGGGGGGGTCGCTCTCCACACGGCCTGCTACGCACCCGCGTCCAGAAAAAGCGTCGTAAAGGGTCCCTTTTCCAGCCCTCGGGCGTCGTCGACGTCTTTTGCAAAAAAGGGTAGCTTTTTCAGCACTGTTCGCTGGCAATCGCCACTTAGGGTAGCCTTTTCTCACATGTCACGCCATTTAGGGATACTAATTTGGTTATGTAGATTACGCCATTTAGGGGTGCAATTTTTTTGTGGATCTAATAACATCTCCAACATGAACATTTGATAATTAGGAGAATTATTTGTGAATTATTAAGTGAACCTCTTTGGGTTACGCAATGTACAATAATGTTTTAGATGAGAAGAACACCTGAAGGGGGTATCAAATTAGTTGATTTCACTGTTTACGCCACTTAGGGTATCAAATTAGTGGATTCCCTGTTCACGCCACTTAGGGTATCAGAATAAGTGGATTTCCTGGGAGTCACGCCACTTAGGGTAGCTTTTCTGATGTGTTGCGCCATTTAGGGTTGCAAATTTGGTTATATAGGTTACGACGTTTAGGGTGCATTTTTTAGGTTGTTGGACACGGGTGGGAGACAGGCCGTGTGGAGAGCGACCCCCCGGGCATACGCCCTCCCCCTCCCTCGCTATGTAGGACCTGATTGGTGGACGAGGGAAAGACGTGACGCATGCGCGCATAACTCTCATCAATCATGATAAGGTGCCGTCTGCAAATTGCTGACGTGTCATTTGAGGCCCTGAATAGTGGCGGTAATAGTTGAACACACTCGAGAGCGATTGTCTTCATTTTATTAAAATAATTGATTCGATCGAATCAGGGGTGCCACTCAAAATTTTAATTTGCCCCTACACTGCATGCGTATTTTCTTCTACGAATCTATTTTTTCCCCTACTAAAATCCACTTTTCCCCTACAAAGGTATGTTTTCCCCTACAAAATAACCAATGTAAATGCCAGAGATTGGCCACGATTTCTTTGCCGGTGATACAGAAATTCTTTGAAATCCTTTGGGAATTTAAAAATATTTTTGAAAATTGTCAAAACCCCCAACATCCCCTACAAATCATTAAAAAAATCCCTACTTTTACCCTACGGAAGGTCATTTTCCCCGTAGGGATTCACTACTCCCTACAGTTGGCTAAAATTCCCTACGGTAGGGATTTTCTTCTCCGAGTGGCAGCCTTACGATCGATACATTCATGTCACTTTGTTTTATTGTAACTTAGTCATAATCAAGTATGACTTAGAAAGGTGATTTATGTGGCGTCAAATGGATGAGAAGAAATATCCGTTTCACAGATCTCTTCCTCGTCATGTCTCCTTTCAATCAATAATTCAGTTGTTTGAATTCCCATAAATTGAAATCCGATGCTTGTCAGAATGTTCGTTGCATTAGGATCTTCTATTTCACAAAGCACCTGAACCCATCGAAATTCTGTAATAAAACATCTGAAAAAGATTGTGCTGAAACATACAAAGCAGCGGAGGAACATTTAAAACGCGACCACAAATACACCTATTTCAGTTTACCATGCGGCAGGTTCTCCTGGATGTCACCTCAAATCATTTTGACTTCAAATCGTGAGGCGTTGTCAACGATCACTGTGTTTCGACATTAATTGCTGAATTGGGGTAAGCCAATCACTTTTTTTAGCCATGCCGGAATGGCAATGCTTTTTTAAAATGGCAACGATTTTATAGTTTTTCTGTTTATAATTTTATCCTTTTTCGCCAAAATCTTACTATATTATAATTATCATAATTTGTGGATGTATTGAGTCAATTAAAGCCAGAGTATGTGGTTTTGGTTGATCTGACACTTTTTCATCAAATTTTCATTATATGGCATAATCACACTTTCCATCTAAAAACAACCATTAATTTTGATTTTCAAGATTATCGAGTAGATATGACTATGTCACATACTTATAAAGACAAAATTGATTAACTGAAATTAATTTCTCAAAATTGGACGCGCTTCAGAGCATGTATTTTTTTTTGTATTAATGCATATGCATAGAATGGGTGTTTAACATTCCCCTAACACCCCCTATTTTCCCTTCAGCGGTGAGGTAACGTTATATTTTTTCTGAAGTATAGAACATGATGATTATTCTTTGTTTCACTGCTATGACAATACATTTAATAAAATCAAGGAATACAGGCTCCCAGTCAAGCCAAGTCAAGCCACAAATCATTTGTCTTCGTATTCAGTTACGACACAAATTACAAGACGTTTAGTAAAATGTGTTGAGTTACGAAATCAGTACAAACCCCTGTAATCCGAAGATGTTACGGTGGTGTGGGTGATTTTTTTTTTCGCGAATTAATAACATGTACCATGAAAACCTGTTGTGAGTAGACTGGGGTAGATACGTAGACAGAATGTCAGGTAATTTTGGAGGGCATACTACTACTACTACTACTACTACTACTACTACTACTACCTCTACTTCCTTTCTTCTTCTTCTTTTTCTTTTGTTGTTGTTGTTGTTGTTGTTGTTGTTCTTCTTCTTCTTCTTCTTCTTCTTCTTCTTCCTCTTCTTCTTCTTCTTCTTCTTCTTCTTCTTCTTCCTCTTCTTCTCTTCTTCTTCTTCCTTCTTCTTCTTCCTCTCTTTCTTCTTCTTCTTCTTCTTCTTCTCTTCTCTTCTTCTTCTTCTTCTTCTTCTTCTTCTTCTTTTTGCTCCCCTCCTCCTCCTCCTCGCTGCCTCTGTACCTCCTATGTGTGATTTGCACTCATTTTGGGGGTGAACTCAGGATTATCGGATCCCCGAGTGATTCTGAGGTCAGCTCTATTAGAATGAGTGAAAATCACTCAAGTTCACTCTAAATTTACTCTTTGATATTCGCTCCTTAACATTTTTTTTTATTTCAATAGGGTAACACCATTAAATGATCTTCGTTGGATATATCAAATATATAAATGTAGCAAAGTCGTAGAACTCTGTAAGGAATCGCTGGACAAACTCTTGCCTGACGCTGAATATTACTGTCGTGCGTAATTGACGTGTAAACACGTTCCAAATTCAACGACAAGGGTGTAAATAGAAGGCATTTCCTTATGACACAAAGCCCGAAAGTAATTACCGCTTTAATGTGATAACCCGGACCATACAAATAAATAAATACATAAGAAAAATAAATAAGTAAATAAATAAATAAATAAATAAATAAATAAATAATTGAATAAGTAAATAAATAAATAAATAAATAAATAAATAAATAAATAAATAAATAAATGAATAAATAATTGAATAAGTAAATAAATGAATAAATAAATAAATGAATAAATAAATA
This sequence comes from Eucidaris tribuloides, assembly GCA_001188425.1. Classification (NCBI taxonomy): domain Eukaryota; kingdom Metazoa; phylum Echinodermata; class Echinoidea; order Cidaroida; family Cidaridae; genus Eucidaris; species Eucidaris tribuloides. Next base: position 7,434 of record JZLH01S0592731.1, on the reverse strand, counting down.
ATAACTAACTAAATGAATAACTAACTAACTAAACAAATAATAAATAAATAAATAAATAAATAAATAATTGAATAAATAAATAAATAAATGACTAACTAACTACATAACTAAATAAATAAATAACTAAATAAATAAATAGATAAATAAAAAAAGTAAATAAATAAATAAATAAATAAATAAATAAATAAATAAATAAATAAATAAGGCACACCCACGTAAGTCCTAGGATCCCCCAAATTTTGTCGTATATTTATTTATGATACATATCGTAGGTGGTAATTGACAAATTCTTTCAAGCGTTGCCAAAGCGGAGAAGACTTTCTGTTTCCTTATCTGCCACACCCTCTCCTGTCATCACAACACCCCTTATATCCCTTGTCATAGCACCAATGATTTACCCGTGTTTCTAGTCCTTGGCATATTCCAGGAACCCCTTTCCCTACCTATGTTTCGATCGTGTATCCCTTCTTAGTGCAGATGAACCCATTACCCGACAATCTCAACCTCTTCACCTTCACTTCATCTCTGAGGTTCATGCTCACTTGTGTTCTTGACATGGAATACGACACAAAAAGTTGATTTTTATCAATTTTTAATCTTTTTTTAATCTATAGGACGATATTCGTCGAGGACCTCCGAGTCTATAGTTTGCTCTCAATGCTAATTGCTTCATCGATGTCGTCTTCCGGCACCATGCAAGTCTTCCAGGTTTTCATCCTTGTCTCTACGGCAGTCATTATTCAGGAAGCTTCTGCAACTGGTAAGGCTGAGTCTCCTACTAACTTTAACGGATTTTGAGGTTTCCGCAAATCCATGACATATTGCATATACCCATCCCTTCACTGTAAAAAAGTATTTCTGAAAAGTGATATCAAAGCTTTTTGCGAAGCGTCCACTAGGCATGACGACGGCACCCGGTCAGTTAGCGAGTTTATTTGTGCGGCACATGTCCGTCGGCGTTCATCCGAACCGTCGTATCAGTCGATTTTGGTCAAAATATCGATTTTGAGATTTTTGCAGAAAATGAAAGTACAAGTCCTACTCTACGTGTGGTTAAATTTCTAGGCAGTAATTTATTTTCTGAGATATGTGGGGATTTTAAAGGCGATGCCATACAAATGGTTGATAAAATGCGTAAATCCCATTGGAAACGTGTATTGTAGCACAGCAAACAACAACTGCGCGCACTTATAATATGCAATCACGCGGTCAGCAAACAGTCGTATCTGCGCTGCATTGACTTTGCACGTGAAAGAGAGATACGACGGTTTGCTTGATCGCATGTATTGAAAATGCGGTCAGCGTTGTTGTATTCTCTATGGCGTTTTAGTACAGGGAAAATCTAAACCGCTCAAACCGAAATTACAAGCATGTAGCTCTTTTGCGATATTTTCTCTGATTCTTGGTTCTGTGTAAAAATAAAGATATCAATGTTAAGCAATTGTCTTGGTCTTTCCTACCATGCATTTTTCTAGCAATGAAAATCTTGTAAGGCTTGGGACATAAAGTGGCAATTCTAGTCAACTTTGAAGTCAATTTTCTCTAAAATGGGTTTCGCACTGTCGTATTCGCGATACGACGGTTCGGATGACTGCTGAATTATGGTTGATTACACCGATTCTTAGCTAAGTCAATGGGTAGAGAGTTAGTCTGCCAATCTAGAGGTCAATGATTCGAGTCCTGTTAGAACCAAATATTTAATTTTCTCTTTTCTCTCTCTCCCTCTCTATTAATAGATCTGGGAGGAATTTTATTTCGTCAGGCGAAATTTCATCTTGCCCTAAAGTATACCATCCAATTAGTCAGTCTTCAAGACGCATGCACACACAATCTCCAATCTCTGGAGTACTAAAAAATATATTGCGGCCCAGTATACGTTGTTCACGCACTGCTCCCCCTATCATAACGTTTTGACTGTTAGCCTATCTCAATTGCTGTTGTATGATTCCTTTATTTTATATAATGTTAGTGTCGTGATTAAAACCTGTCTACACAAACGGACTGCTCACAAAACAAACGTATAATGATTTACGTAATTATTGTACAATATCCTGTCTCTATACAGTTTTACGTCTTTGTGAATGCGGCAAACTTGACTTGGAATGTGAGGAAGGTACAATCCGTATGGATAGGGCCAACTACGGCCGTACAACTGGAGGAAGCGTCTGTAACCATTCCCAGATTCTTTCCACCAACTGCACCAGTCCCAATTCACTGGCCATCGTTCGAGCACAGTGCGATGGAAAGGCCTCTTGTTCTCTACACGCGGCGGACAGCGTCTTTGGGAATCCATGTGAGGGTACCTTCAAGTATCTGGAGGTAGACTACAAGTGTGACCTGCCAGCAAGTAACACTGCCTTCGTCTGCGAACATGATTCCTTGAATATCTCGTGCCCAAGTGCTACTCCGCTTCTCCAGATCACCAACGCGCTCTATGGTCGTCAAGTACCGGGATCTGCCCGCTGCCCACACCGGTCGATTCAGACCACTGACTGTCGAGCTGATTCATCTGTTACCAAAGTCCGCGAACTATGTCAATTGAAGAGCTCTTGCTCGGTTAATGCCTCTAACGACGTATTTGGCGACCCTTGCGTAAATACTTTCAAATATCTCGAGGTTCAGTATAGGTGTGTTAGAAGAGAGTTTGCTTGCCAAAATAGGAAGGTGACACTTACGTGTCCGAACTCACGGTCCATTACCATACACTATGCTTTCTACGGTAGCCGGGTGGGGGTTCAAGCTTGTGGTCAGACCCTTGATACCAACTGCTGGGTGGACCTTCGCGTCTTACTCGATAACTTGACCATTCGATGCAAAGGACGTCGGACCTGTTCTCTTTATGCCCTGGACTCGACGTTAGGGTATTCTCCTTGTCCCTCAGGTACTCCAGAGTATCTCCAAGTGCTTTACAGCTGTAAGTATAATTCCAAATAGTCGCACGATATCATAATTATATAAACGTCAGTACACTTAAAGAAGGGTGAATGGGGGTAGTTGGCTGGGGGTAATTATCCTGGAGGGTAATTGTCTCTGGGGATAGTCGTTCTAGAGAGTAGTTTTTTTTCCTAGAGGGCAGTGTCCAAGGGAGTATAGTCCTAGAGGGTAGTTTCCCAAGGGAATGGTTGGATGGGGTAGTCGTTCTAGATAGTAGATTTTCTAGAGGGTAGTGTCCAAGGGGTTATAGTCCTAGAGGGTGGTTTCCCAAGGGAATGGTTGGCTTGGGTAGTCGTTCTAGAGAGTAGTTTCTGTAGAGGGTAGTGTCCAAGGGGATATAGTCCTAGAGGGTAATTTCCCAAGGGAATGGTTGGATGGGGTAGTCGTTCTAGAGAGTAGTTTTTCTAGAGGATAGTGTCCAAGAGGATATAGTCCTAGAGGGTAATTTCCCAAGGGAATGGTTGGATGGGGTAGTCGTTCTAGAGAGTAGTTTCTCTAGAGGGTAGTGTCCAAGGGGGTATAGTCCTAGAGGGTAATTTCTCAAGGGAATGGTTGGCTGGGGTAGTCTTTCTAGAGAGTAGTTTCTCTATAGGGTAGTGTCCAAGGGGGTACATATCAATTTCTAAGCGATCTTTTACTTTCTTCATGGTCTAGTGTTTTGCAACACAATGGTAAATTGGAACTAAAACCGTCGTTTTTGGCACATTTTTTTGCCATTGTAACAAATATACAAGCTTGATATACTATTGACGCGAGATTTATGATAATCAAAGATGTCCCCTTTCAGGTTAGATCAAAATATGTGACCAAAGTCAACGTTATGACCCTCGGAATTGAGTCTAAAGACTTCCTTTTTGGTAAAAAAAAATCTCGTGGAAGATCCCCGTTTTTCTAATTTTTTCTGTCTTTGCCGCTTCATAAAATGAAAGTGCGAGATCTATAAATATATTGACGATGAGGATATGTAGTGGGAAGTCTGAGGATTCTAAAAATATAAGAATCAAATTTTATCGGCTAGGAGAAGGCCCGCGGAATTGGCGAAAACAATCACAGATACGATTTTCTCTCACTGAAAAATCCACGCGTGTCTTTGTTATATGCGTTCGAGTGTGAATGCAAACAATAGACATGCTCCTACCATGCCTACAGCGCGGCGAGAGAGCACTAGTGCATGACCAGTGCGTATTATAGCCTCGTATTTCTCTGCGTAAAAGATGATCGCCTTCTGTTGTTAAGAAATTGATATGTAGTCCTAGAGGGGGGGGGGGGGTTTCCGATGGGATAGTTGGCTGGGTCAGTCGTTCTAGAGAATAGATGCCCCAGGGGGTAGTTATCCAAGAGGGTTGTTGTCCAAGAGTGTGGTTATCCTAGGGGTTATCTGGAGGTGGTTGTCCGGGGGTATGTGTCCAAATACTAACAAGGAGAGACAACGTGTATGATGATAAAAAAGGTTATAACTCGAAATTGTGCTCCTATTTCATATAAATACCTCGGGGGCCTCTGTCATTATAACGTGTACGCTATGCGAGGGTGTAAATACCCGTATTACAAGGGTTGTTTTTTTTTACGGTCGGACGATGTACGCGCGTACAGTGAAAAGGGTATCATAATCGGCAAAATCGGGAAAAAGGTATACTTTTGACAGAAGGTTTATTTTAAAAGGGTATTTTTTCAAACTTGAATACTTGTTGTATTCTGATATCGCCAATAAATACAGTACTTGTTCAGGGTATTCTGAGATCGACAGAAAATTATTTGTTTAGGGTCCATTTTGAAAGTCCATACACACGCGTGGTGTATATCTTGTAATGACAGTGCCCCCCCCCCCCCCGGATAAATACACTTCTTGGGTGAGATTAGGACGCTTTTACGATTAATACTATTTACAAATTTCCCCTCAATGTTGCCTTCTTGTATAAAATCTGCTTATCTTAGGGTATTTTTGTCTAATTTAAATGTTTTTTTTCTTGAAGTTATATCATTTTTATCTTTACTCTTTGATTGTAAAACGGACTATCTTGAGAATCATTGTTGTGATATGATATATAATTAATGTTAGAATAATAACAGTTTTTATCGAGATAAAGTCCATAAAACTGATGTGATATCAAAAAGTATATGCACATGTATATAAGCTGATAACTGACCAAGTTTGTGAGTGTTTGGTTAATTATTAAAAACAGTAACAATATTTCAGTATGCCAATTTTACCATGTGAAGATCAAAATCCACCATATGATGGTAAACCTATCTATCTGCCAGCTTTGCCTATTTGGCGGTTTACACGCCAAAAACACCAAATTTGGCGGTTTTTCACTTCACTTGGCGGGCAGAAAATATAAAGTGCCCGCCAAACAGCTTTTTGGCGTTTTTTTTTTGGTGGTTTTCAGGCATACCTAAGAAAAATCACTATTTCAGTATAAAAAAATAAAAAATAGGCCAATCGGCTGCAAACACTCCTTCAAGCCGCGGCACAAGGTTTAAAAGTAATGGCACGTATATTCTTCATGTGCAAAATCTGGCTGCACGTAAACCACGGCACCTAATTATTTTGGCCGCACCAGAGATTTCCCATGTGTTATAAGCTCCTTGGTCATTTCTAACCATACCTCGGCTTTAATGCTACCCATAAAATGCATCAAATACGAATTGGACGATTTTTCACCGATTTTGGAGGGTTGAGAATCAGAAAAATGGCAACCCTGTTCTCTGCTAGATGTGATGGAAAAACGGTCAGCCCTAACAATCCAGAGATCTCGAATTCGAGTCCAACGTAAGCCATTTTATGTCGTTCAGCTTGACTATTTTATCTGCTTTGCTGCTCTCCACCGAGGTGTAGAAATGGGTACCCGGCTGGTATGGAATGAGTGCGCCTCTTGCGGCTGCCAATTCTTTGACTATTATTATCATTATTATTAATATTATTATTATTAGTAGTAGTAGTGGTGGTGGTAGTAGTAGTAGTAGTAGTAGTAGTAGTAGTAGTAGTAGTAGTAGTAGTAGTAGTAGTAGTAGTAGTAGTAGTAGTAGTAGTAGTAGTAGTAGTAGTAGTAGTAGTATTGGTGGTAGTAGTAGTATCATATATCATAATTATAATTATCATTATTATTATTATTATTATTATTTTATTATTATTATTATTATTATTATTATTATTATTATTATTATTATCATTATTATCATTATTATTATTATTATTATTATTATTATTATTATTATTATCATTGTTATTATTATTATTATCATCATTATTATTATTATATTATTATTATTATTATTATCATCCGCACAGAAAGGGTAAACATTTAAAAACCAAATAAGCAAATTTGCACAAAATTGGTCAATTATTAATTTTATTTGACTTTTTGGTATTCCATCAGTATTATGAACCATATTCCTGTCAACATTTGAAGTTACAAGTCATTTTTTTCAGAACATAGATTTTCACGATAGACCGTTATACCTGCATGGTTTTACCACAGTCCCATCTGGATCCTGCACCATTCTACGATCTAACTTTAGAGATGTACAGCGTGTCCCAGAAAAAATTCGTAGACAAGAAAATAATTACCCAAATCTGGTTTTTTTACTCAATTAAGTTGACATATTTAGAAAGCTCATTTTATTTTCTAACTTCTGTGAAAATTTCATTGGTCTTGCTTCATTGGTTTTGAATACATAGTCCGTTATGAAACACCAGTGCATTTCAGTCCATTTCAAGTTTGCAGTGCTAACACATCAATGCATCAACCTGAATGGTAATCAGGTGGAAGGATATGCAGGAGAACAATAAAAGTTTAAAAGCTGGACATTGAAGGAAAAACTTTAAATCGAACACATCCTATGAAAGCAAACATGACCAGTGGAACTGAATTTCGTTTCATAAGTTTTCCTTTTAAAAAGTAGATGAACTTGACTTTCGTTATTTAATAACAACAAGAACACAGTCATTGACATGAAAGTGAAGCATGGAATAATGCATGGTATGTCTGTAGTGTGCATTTCTTAAAAGTAAACTTGGAATGGGCCGGAAAGCATTGCTGTTACATAAGAGCCTGTATATTCAAAACCAATAAAGCGAGACCTCTGAAATTTTCACAGCAACTACAAAATTAAATGGGCTTTCTAAATATGTAAATTTAATTGAGTATAAAACTTGATCTTGGTAACTATTATGTTGTCTACGAGAGGGACATTTTTTGTCTGGGACACGCTGTATGGATTCTCTAGCATCGAATTCATCTCTATGACGCTAACACACTTCCTCAATAATGCATGTTTCTTAATCTTCTCTCAATATATTCAGGCATTTGAGAATTTGGATGGAGTGGAACGGGGTTCGACGAAAAGAAATCGAAGAACACGCGTTGAAGTGACTTGATATTTACGGTGTTGGTGTATTTAGACGTAATGGTAATTAAAACCACAGTTTAGGACATATATTAGTGTTTAGTAACTTAGTGTTTAAGTAAACATATGTAATGATTATCAACATTACAG
>JZLH01S0592565.1:3336-15890 GCA_001188425.1 Eucidaris tribuloides | reverse complement strand
TAATCACTGCACAATGGTGATGGTGGCCTCCAGCTCTCAACCACAATATTTTATAATTATCATTAATTATCATTAAGCTTTGCGAACTATAGCTGTTTACTTTTTTTTCGTATTTCCTTAGGTGAATGGGAGAACTCATGCATTAAGTTAACGCTGCTGTATGTCATATTTGTTGTTTTTGTGTGTGTTAGTCTAAAAAGTCTACATTGATACAAAATTCGCGCTAATTAGGAATCCAGAATATTGCCATTTTATTATTTTGAGTGATAAGAAATCTTATTATAATATTTTTTAATATCTTCGTAAGCCACTCCATAACTTAAGTATTGTGCTTGTTATTGTTTTATTACGTTGAATAAGGGTATTTATTATGTATATTTTACCTCTTACTGCTTCTGCTCGTATTTTTTTCTGTATTTTTGTGAGCTTCCACTAGATTGGGTCAAATAGTCTTTATCGACTACAGTTATTTAATTAACTTTTTTTTATCCCGGTAGTCAAGTGGATGCACGTTTCAGTATTGTGTTATGTACATTTATGTTTCGTATGATAATTTGTATTCTGTGCTTTTGATTTGCCAAAATAAATAAATAAATAAATGAATAAATAAATAAATGAATAAATAAATAAATAAATAAATAATAATAATAATAATAATAGTAATAATAATAATAATAATAATAATAATAATAATAATAACAATAACAATGGTAATGCTAATAATAATAATAATAATAAAAATAAAGTATCACCGATCCTGTTTGAGAATCACTGCATTATTTTGTCCGCCATAGCTGGGGGGGTCATTCCAAAACCATCAGACAAAGCACTTGGAAAAATACTTATTGCACAAAAAATTCATAATCTTGCGACGAATTTTTTATATGAACGTTTTGCCCGGGACCTAAGCTATCTGATGGCACTACTGGTATTGAAAGTATTTCACGCATGAGTGAGCAGAACCCACTTTTGTGCAGTCAGTCAAAAATGCATTTGCGCACAGGATTAAATACTTGTGCACATCAGTTGAGAGCTTCTGCAGCACCGGTCTGCAAGGCATTAACATTGCCTATAAGAACACAATTCTGTGCGCTCATGCATTTTTGACCGACTGCACGAAAGTGGGTTCTGCTCACTCATGCGTGAAATACTTTCAATACCAATAGTGTCATCAGATAGCTTAGGTCCCAAGCAAAACATTCATATCAAAAAATTGTCCCAAGATTGTGATTTTTTTGTGTAATAAATATTTTGTCCAAGTGTCTACTGTTTTTGATACACACTGTATTTCGGTGCATAGGCCTATCAACAGCAGAACTCGTCATGTTATACATACGTGTGGTTTAGTACTTCCATTTTGCGTCACAAACATGTAATTGTCGGCATCAATTGAGGAAGCCACCTTCACTGACGTACTCCAGATATCATATGCACTGTTACCTTGAGTAATTATACCCATCACACAGCGTTTTATTCCCAAGTCAACCTGATTGGGGGAAAAAAGCACGATAACACAAGTCCGATTACACAAAAAAAATGGAATAAAAAATCCATATGTCATTTTATCATATATTAACAATTTCACGTCGAGGAAAGCTACGCCGAGAATGGCTTGGAGAAGATTTTAAAGCTAGAGCAGCGAGCTCACGGGCACTCAGCCAAGGGGTATGCCTTTGCACTCGCTCCCCGATTCAATTTACATTTGAAGAGTTTGTTTCCAATAGGGGTAGATCCATTTTTCATCGAATGTGACTTTCTTACATCAATCTATACTATGTTAGTAGCTCTATCAGATAACACAAACAAGAAGTTGAAATTCCCACCCAAAAGTGGTAAAAAATGGGCAATAAAAATGACTTTATTTCCAAAAGGGGGTAGATTCATTTTAGTTTATTTCCAAAAGGGGGTATAGATCCAACACATAGAAATAAAGAAAATTTAAATAAAATAAATAACAATTCAAATATGTTTTATGTAGGAGTGGTTTTACATTCGCATTGTGGGGTTCTTGGTTTGGTTAATTTGGTTTCACTCGGAAACCTTGCAATATGGAATAATTTAATAAACTCATTTTTCTTAGAATGGTATTGGATCTAGCCTACCCCTTTTGGAAATAAACTAGAGTTTGTTACCAAAAGGGGGTACATCCATTTTTTTTAAATCAAATTTCATTTTTTTTGTCAAAATCCATATAATTTTAGTAGCTCTATAAAATAACACAAATGAGAAGTTGAATTTCAAGCTAAAAGTGGTAAAAATGACGAAGAAAAATGACTTTAACTTTCAAAAAAATAAAACCAAACATTTTTAAAAACTGAAAACTCACAGATTTTTTCTAAGTGTGGTTTTACATTCGTATTGTGGGGTACTTTTTAGTGTTAAGTTGGTTTTACGCAGAAACATTGCAATATGGGTAAATTAAAAAACCTAGTTGTTCTCAGAATGGTAATAAGTGGATCTACCCCCTTTTGGGAATAAACTCTTCATTTAAATGCCTGATGCATGTATCTCATCTGATTGAAAAAAAACCCTGAAGATTCCCTGGTAATTGTGAGCTCTAATCAGACATGTAACAGGTTCCATGACATGTGAACAACTTTGTAATCCATTAAAGTGATCAATGCCCCATACTTCATACTTGACCCAAATGTTATTAAAATCTGACAAGCTGTTCTTGAGTTGTCGTGGTAACGAGCCTAATCCACATTTGTATGAGGCCTGTGACCTTTGACTTATCAACTCTGATATCTAATCAGTTCATTGGTAATGCATACCTGACCCAATTTACATTAAACTCCGATATGTTCTTCTTGAGTTATCGTGGTACAGAACCCAGATCAGAAATGTATTAGGTCTTGTGAGCTTTGATATTTGAACTACTAACCCCAAAATCTATTTAGTTAATTATTCAAATTTTTCAAATTCAAATTTATCTTCCACATTTCAATAAAAAAGTAACATGCGATACATCGTTAAAAGCATATACAGTATTATACAAATTAAGAAGAATGATCAAACTATATTATAAATACATACAAAAACAACAACAAACCACAAATACCGAGTGTGGGGGAGGTAGCACAGGCCATTGACCTTTCTAAGGCTACCTGCATACAAAAAGACTATCACTAACATAACATGATCACATTACCATAACAAAAACGAGGAATGAATTACGGACGACTGACAACGTGCGCGAACGTGCCCCCGAATTTCTGAACACTTTAGACATGATACGTTGGCGGCACATGCTGAAATGTGAAATGATTCAAGGCGGCTGTGACGTCATAAGAAGAAAAGCGATCACTGTGCGATAGTTATAATGTACGTACACGTTACTCTAAAGGTCGACAAGCGCCAAGAAAGTTAAACGGGCGCCTGGTGAAAGTCGATGGAAGTTAATCAGCACATTGTCGCACTCTCAAAATTTTGAACATGTCCAAAATAACAATTTAAAAAGGTGGGCAGCAACGTTCTTCAGCGAGCGAACCCCGACGACTTTTGGACGAACAGATAACGTACTGTCGAGCTTTATTGCGTTCCCCTCATTTTCCTACGGCCTACTAGGTTTCTCATCCTCACTGTGACTACCGGGGCAAATTTTTTGACGGTTAAAAAATCTGGCCCGGCATCCACGGCAACACGGACTGTCACGTTTTCCCAGCCCGTCCTCCCGCGTGGTCACACGTCCATCCCGTTTTGTCCACGGTGACCTAAAACGTGGTTGCCGTGGCCGCCGGGAACATAGTGTAAACGCGGCAAAATGCCCCGGTAGTCACGGTAAGGATGAGAAACCTAGTAGGCCGTAGGAAAATGAGGGGAACGCAATGAAACTCGACAGTACGTTATAGGCCGTAACAGCACTTGGAGGTGATCAGTAGCGGGTCTTTTCGCGTGGTATCACGTCCATCCCGTTTTGTCCACGGTGGCTTGAAACGTGGTTGCCGTGGCCGCCGGGAACATAGTGTAAACGCGGCTTTACCAACGATTGACAACATGCGCGAACGTGCACCCAAATTTCGAAAGGCTCGTTTACACTATGTTCCCGGTGGCCACGGCAGCCCCGTTTGCCCAAAACGTAGTTAACCGTGGGATTTTGGCCATGTTTTACTCCGTATTCAAGTTTCATTACGTCTCGCTAAGTTTTCTTACGATCTATCGCGGTATCCGTGACGGGCCTTGAGAAGAAATAAGCTGTCGAGTCCCGGAGGCTCAAAGGCTTACTACGTTCGGCCCGCGGTCTACCACGGATGGCAGTACGTTCCCTTCCGACCCGTCACCTTCTGTTTGGGTCACTTACGTTTTCCACGTTCTGATCAAGGTCTAACATGTTTCTAACGCTCTCTAACGCTTCTACAGATGGAACGTGAACGCTGGGTAGCCTTGGAGCACGTTTGTGCCCACGGTAAAGAAAGCTTCCCGAGCGTGTGTATTAAAGAAATGGTACAAGTGAAAAATTACAATTTTGTTATATACAACCTTGTTATGTTTGGTATTTTGACAAAGCTAAAAGACCATATATTTCAATAAAATTCATTTCATTTCTTGTGGTTTTGTCTAACCTGAGAAATGATGAATTTTCTGTACCAAATAAAGCAAAATCGCTATTGTACCACTATACGCGTATGTAAATTTTGAAAAAGAAACCAATGAATAGCATGCAATCATGAAATGGTTCAGTGATCATCACAAACATATTTCAAGCATTTAGAACTTTTACTGTTCTACATAATTTACATTGAAAAAAGGAAAATTTGCATTAACAAAGGACACGAAATTGAAATAAATGCACGTGGTTCAACATGGAAACAGTGTTAATGTTCAGTCAATGGTACGTGACCCTACAAGAGAGACCTTAGTTGTTTTTTTTACTTTATGCTGTTAGGCCTAAATTGTTTTGATTATTTTTTTTATAACGATTAACACATTAAGTTTCAAAGGTCAAATGCTGATTTTGACCATTAATTCAAAAAGTGGTACAAACGCGATTTTGACCGACTGAAAAAAGGGTTTTCATAACTCTTGATTAATGAAAGTAAATTAGATGAAATAAAGTGAATGAGAAAGACTGGTTATTTTTCTTTAATGTGATACCATATACCACAAACTCTGAGAAAATTTAGTACCAAAAAATATATATTTTTTCCAGATTGTCCCATTCTTGACATAATGTACAGCAAAATATAGAGGGGGCCTACTCTGCCACATAATGAAATTGGCACTCCTCCTGTCAAACCTTGTTTAGAGGTGCTGTTACGAGCTTCAGGGAGATCCGTATAGTCTCCCCTCCTGCCGGCGCCGGCCAGCTTTTATATCCGCTCCCAGAACCGCCTTCACCGTATCAGACCAGCTATTACAGCGCAACGCGCCGTATTCTTTCAGGCCCCAAAACCGTCCACTATGTCTGGAAGTACCTACGTAACTGAACGGCGAACAAAATGGCTACCCATTACAGTAAGAACCGTGAACAAAAACGCGGGCAGCAGAACGATGACAAAAACTTGAAAGGATTGTGAAATGCCCGGAAATGACAGATGCTTCCAGTCGCTAGCTACGCGACCGCCTCTAGATATTGTACGGCTTTTTAGCGTACTGACACTATCCTATTGCGTTTACCTCGTTTTACTACGGCGCTACCAGGTTTTCTCATCGACATCGCGTGACTACCGTGGCAAAATTGTCTGACAGGTTAAAAAATACTGGCGGCCATCTCTACGGCAATCACGCGACTGTCACGTTGCACCAGCACCGTTTCAACTACCGCGTGGTCTCACGTCCATCGCCGTTTTGTCCACGGTGGTGGCCTGAACGTGGTTGCCGTCGGCCCAAACGGGAACAGATATTGTAAATCGCCGCGGTTTACACTATGTTCCCGGCGGCCACCGGCAACACGTTTCAGGCCACCGTTGTGACTAAACACGGGATGGACCTGAGACAGCGGCGAAAGACGGCCACTACGGATCACCTCAAGTTACTGTTAGCGGCCTATAACTACTGTCGAGTTTTATATTGCGTTCCCCTCTTTTCCACGTAACCGCCCTACTAGGTTTCTCATCCTCAAACCAGTTAACTACCGCTGAGTAAATTTTTTTTGACGGTTAAAAAATTCTGGCCAGCGTATCCACCGCAACACGCAGACTGTCACGTTATGCCACAGCCGCTCGTCCTCGGCTGCCGTGGTCCTCACGTCATCCGTTTTTGTCTAGGGTGGCTCAAACGTGGTTGCCTGTGCCGCCGGAAACATAGTGCTAAACGAGGCCTTAAACGCGAGCTGAAAAACAGCGTTAAGAAACTCCCCGGGTAGGGGGGCGGGGTTGCTGCTCCCACGGCCTGCATACGCACCCGCCGTCCAGAAAAACGTCGTAAGGTCCTATTTCCAGCCCTCTGGCGTCGTCGACGCTCTTTTGGAAAAGGGAAGCTTTTTTAGCAGCCGATTCGCATGGCAATCGCCACTTAGGGTAGCCTTTTCTCACATGTCACGCCATTTAGCGGATAGTAAATTTGGTTATGTAGATTACGCACATTATAGTGGGTTGCAATTTTTTTTGATGGATCTAATACATCTCCAACATGCAACATTTGATAATTAGGAGAATTATATATGAATGTTAGTTGTAACCTCTTCGGCTTTGCGCAATGCTACAATTATGTTTCAGATAAAAAAGGACACTTGTGATGGGGTATCAAAATGAGTTGATTTCTATCCGACTGTTTATTGCCACTATAAGGTTATCAACATTAGTAGGATTCCGCTGTTCACGCACTTAGGGTATCAGAAATAAGTGATTTCCTGGGAGTCAACGCGCACTAGGGTAGCTTTTCTGAGTGTTACGCCATTTAGGGTGGCAAATTTGGTTATATAGGTTACGCCGTTTAGGGTGCATTTCTGAGGTTGTTGGACATGGGTGGGAGACAGGCCGTGTGGAGAGCGACCCCCCGGGGTTAGACTCACGTTAGCTCTTCTCGCTGATATGTGACAGGGCCTTCATCCTTTGGCGCTATGTGCGCGTTGAGCATTCGTTATGACAACGGATGGGCTGGAGGTGTATTGAACGGACGGTGGACGATTACGAAACGAACAACCAACCAACGTGTGGAGCTTTCAGCATGTTCCAACAGCGAATACTCAACTAGCGTTCTGGTAAGCACGTTACCGCAAGCTCAACATTTTGAACATGTCCAAAATGATCGACCCCAACGTGGCCGACGACCCTTGGGCGAACGATACAACGTATGTCAAACGTATTACTCACGACTGACAATTTAACAAATTTTTTCAAACACATTAGGTGTACGTTGGCTCTAAACGCTAATATGTGACAGGGCCCTAACTTCCCTTGGGTCAACTGGAAGGATTGCATGATCTCATTGTCATCCTGACCCTCGGATGATTTTCTTGCTTAACCTTAATATCCCGGGGGCCATAATGCCCCCCTCCCCGACAAATTTCTCGATTATTCCGCCGCGCAATTTTTTTTCACTGCGCCGTTCGCTGACTTTTTACTTTCAAGTCTCGCACATCATTTGAGACCATTTTTCCAAAAATTGGACATATCGTTACGACGCTGCGCGACTTTTCGTACATGCATGCAACTCCAAAATTGCTAAAAAGAAAAACGTGATTTTGTGTAGAAAGTCAATGCAAATTGTGTTTTCAGCCAAAAATCATAAATGTATGATTATTTTTACTTTAACTGGTAGAAATGGATTAAGTTTATGTTGTTTATGATTGCAAAAAGTCCCCGACAAAGTTCGTCGAAAAACATAAAGATCAAACGGTCGAAAAACAAAGAAATACATAAGAAATTCACAAAACAATAAAATACATAGGAAATTAATCCTGATTCGGCAATTGTTTTTGTAGGTAATTGTCAGAAATGTCAGAAAAAATATTTTCACCAAAACTTAGCATTCTACAAGCTGTTTTTCAGTGAGTTAGAGGCAAAAAATATGATTTTATTCATAAATTTGCATAATTATATAAAAAATCTAAAATATGTATTCTTTGAAAATTTAAGGATACAGTCTTGTAGATTACATCCATCTCTATGCGCGTGCAAATTTTTGCCGCGATCGCGCCATCTGCGGCCGAGATCTGAGGCCGAGATGCCCCCCTCCCCCCCCCCCGGGGTTAAGACCGGAAATAGCCCGGATCTATTAACTCTTTGCACGCTGAATTAATTCTCAGGGGATAATAATGACGATTGTTATTGTGATATTTTCTTTAAATATTGCATTTATTATTTCACCATTAATACTGGTAATTATTCTATACATGTTGCTTAAGCATTATGGCCATTTGTTAGCTTTTCTGGTACAAATGTAACGGAGAAAACTAATTATTACGATTGTTAAATTTAATTGTACGAATGTGCAAAATTGCAACATTAGCGTGCAAAGGGTTAAGCCTAAGTCACACTTCGCCGTCCAACGATTCCGTCTGAAAAACGAACGCTTACGTTTATTAAACGTTTATTGGACTTCTTAATTCGTTTTTCTACTGGATTACAAACGTATCTAGACGTTGACAAACGGTGCTTTTCCGTTCTCTTCCATTCTATTGTATTCCATTTGCCACCGTCTGACACCGTCTGAGGTAAATATTTTAGACGGAGGCAGACAGAATCTTTAGACGGTGCAGTGTGACACAGCTTTAAGTAACACGCCACATGTACCTGAAACAATGTCCATGCAGCCCAGTAAGCTGTACCACGCCTTTGGGCCGTTTAATCGGACCAATCAGTGAGATCCATTTTGCAGTGATTGAAGTCGATCAGAGAGAGATCAGAGTCTCGAATACGGCCATCTTCAAACTACCAGCTTTCACACCACAGTACATCACTGATCGACCAATGCGGAAACAGTTTAAATAATAAAAAAATAAACAAACAACAAACAATGAACGACAATCAGTGTATTGTTTGGTTAATGGTGAATTTAAAATTCCTGTAATTTACTTATTAATGTATGATGACATGGTCTTTCCAGTGTGCCCTCATTGATTTGTTATCGGTAATGGAAGTTCAAAGGTGCCGCCAAGTGACAGATAACTTGTGGACGAAAAAATCTATATTCTAGAAGACGACATTGTTGAGATATCGACAAGTCGATTACTTACCGACGAGTGGTGAGTTGTAAAAGTCGGACCAATGTCGACAAGCATTCCAGGACGAAAAGAACTGAGATAATACTTTTTGACATGCCAGCCAGATCAACAACGCCAGGATACCAAGATCACAAATACAAGATAATTTATTTTCAGATTATATACAACATTGTACTAAAATGAGTTTCAGACAAAATATATATATATTATATTTCAAACGGCATATGAATGAGAGAAATAGTACTAAACATGTAATAATACTTATGCCCATGATACTGTACAAAATACATTTTTTGTATATACAGTCGCTAAAGTGAACAATACCCCATGGAGAGTGACACTAGAGAGTCAGTTTTCTGATATAGGCTAAAGAGCACATCATAACAAAGAAAGCTACATGGGCCAAGTCTGTGGTTTCACAGCAGTCCTTAGGGGAGCTAGCTTTTTTTAGAGTGAGGTTGTTACAAAGAACTTAAATGAGTGACTTTAAGAGCTTGTATGTACTCTGGTTTGAGGAGATTGTGCATCCCGCGTCAGAATATCTCCAACATACACTTTTCCGGCTAAGCCCTATTCACACAGGTACGCAGAGTGGATGAAGCGTCCTGCTGGCTAGAGACTGTCTCGGAGGTTGCGTATTGACAACGCATGCGAGAGGCATCTGCATTTAGGTTAGCCGGGATAGCTCTTCTTGGCTTTGAATGCGTTCAGGAAGCAAACGCTTTGAGGTCTATAGGCCAAATGGTTGTAGTCCTTGCAATCTTGTACAGTCGGCGCTGTCACAGCAGCTTACTTGCGTCTAGTTGGAAGAAGGAGATGTTTAATTTGGAGCAGCACTTCTTCCTATGTTTGTGCCTATGATGCGTAGGCCTTCTATCGAATGGCAGTCAAGTAGACAAAAGTGGAGGGCTGCATTCACACAGGAACCAGTAAGGCGATTCCATTCACCCTGCGAGCCTGAAGCCTTTGTAGACTTTTAGCTCTGCCTGAATGCTTCTAGTTTACAAAGAAACTATTTCTCAAGGCAACCAAGCCTTTGTCCTGCCCTGGACGTTGATGCTGGAAATATGATTTTTCCAGTCAGCTTCTTGTCAATAGCTGACCCCAGGATTTCCACACTACCCTCTTTCTTCTGCATATTTGCTCTATTGTTCAAACATGAGATCTAAGCCTGTTTGAGCTTCTTTTTCTTTGGCAGCATACGTCAATTGACTTGCATTTTTGATGGCTCAGAATTGCGACTTTGCCAGTTGGTTTGCCCAAGTATTATCCTATCAAGGATCCGCCTATTAGGGGCTAGCGACTTTGGCAGGCTGGTATCATCCGGTTGATTTGATTTCACAAAACAGAGGGTGGTAGAATCATTTGGCTCAGGAAAAGTGGTTTCTCGCATTCGTCTCCAAGATCATCAATGAAAACTTGAGAACAAGAGTGGGCCCAGAATGATCCACGGTTGTGGACTAAGGCATGGATGGAGGAAGTGTTGGATGTCTGGCCAGATTAATACCAACTTTGGATGGATCTGTTTGCTTAGATAAGCTCCTGAAATCCACTGTAAGCCTAGCTTGCCCGCTTAATGAGTATACCAAAATCACATTTTAAAACCCCACCAATCGCAAGTTAAAATACTGCACTATAGGGATAGAGGGAGAAAAGAGAAAGTACGGGAACAGGAGAGGCGCGAGAGTGCAATTAACAACGCGCAGGTATAGTCCCACCCATACACATCCCATCGGTAGCTGCTCACTTCCTTCTGACACTTGCTTGTACAACACACATACATGTATACCACCCACCCATTTATCCCCCCCTCCCCTCAGAGACAGAGTACATATATGCCCACACACATCCATGCACCCCCACAAAAAATCACATACACGTACACACACACACACACACACACACACACACACACACACACACACACACACACACACACACACACACACACACAATATGATTATGGGAGTGATGATGATGAGCCGACGAGATGCTGGAAGTTCGAAAGTCGGATTTTGGGGGTAGAGAAGAATAAGAGATAACGAGTTGTTAGAACACAACAGCAGGTCAAATTTTTAACGAGTTAGATAACATTAACAAACATACCAAGTCTTAAAGGAAGAAGGAGCCAGCAACTAACAAGCATAAGTTAAGAAAAAAATGACATTGTGAGTATTGTGAGAATTATTGTACATGGTGATAAAGACAGCCTAAATAAGGGGTACTGTGTGATACTCACCCTCAGCAAGGCCCTATAAGTTAGTTGATTTGTGTTTGTTTTACGTCTTTGCAAGAGTCATCTCGGGATAAAACTTGCAGATACATGCAGAGGGGGAGGAGCTTATCGATTGAAACAGTGCATACATTACCACGGCGCGACTAACACACGTCAGGTGGCATGCATCGGTCACGCATGGTCAGCTCCAGACCAGTGCACGTGACATCTAATTGGTCGGCAAGAACTCGATTTTTTTTTCTGAACTTATACTTGTTAGTTCCTGGCTCCTTCTTCCTTTAAAAACTCGCTTCGTTTCCGTCAGTGACGGTCGCGGTTCTAGAGCAAAACATTTAAGGGGGCTACACGGAAAGATGCGAGGGAGCGAAGCGACCGAGTGGGGAGGGTGTGGGAGGGGGATACCCCCCTCCCTCGGTAGGAACTTTTTGAAAATACGCATAGAAAAGACGTGATTCTGGGCATGGTAAATTAATATTTCAAAGGTATATTTTATGAATATTATTAGGGATTATTTTCAAAAAGATTACAGGATGTGTGTGAAAACTGCAATTGGGCAGTGATACTTGCGAGGGCGAAACCCCCATCTTTGCTAGATCGCTTCAGTTTATACATTAATATTTTCATTGTAAAACATTTTTTGTCCGATTTTTTTTTTTTTTTGGGGGGGGGGGCTCAAGCCCCCATCCCACCCCCGTAGAACTGCGCCTGGTCAGTGACCTGAACAAGTACTTGAACTTACCGGTATTGCATGTCTTTCCCGTAAATCCAGTAGGACAAGCACAGGAGAATAACTTCCACTGTTGAGCAATGCAGGACCCATTATTCTGACACGGATCGGACAAGCACGCGTCTACACCTGTAAGAAGTGTAAATTCGAGACTCATTCCAGGACCAGGACCATGATTTGGTCTGAGGGGGTAGGTATTTATCAGGTGGGCCACTGGAATGACCAAACTTTACGGAAATGCAGAGTTTTTGCACCAGATAAATCTCAAGCAATACACGTAGATTTTTACGTTACTTTACTCCATTGTTATTGTATTTATAGTGTTTTATTTTACTGGACATACGTGATTTAGATCCCGGGACTAATTCCTCGAGCGGGCGAGCATTGTGAAAACATTCCTAACTGGTTGTATGGTGTCCTCTGGTTTAAGTTCTTTCTCAGTTTACTTTCTGTGTAAGCTTTCTGGCAGTACTCGCCCCCCCCCC
>JZLH01S0592443.1:26582-46234 GCA_001188425.1 Eucidaris tribuloides | reverse complement strand
TAGAGCTCACTCTCTACCAGCACCCACGCGCTCTCACCACGCACAAGTTTGTTTTGGGGATTTTCTGTTATTTGAAAGCTTTATGCCCAACTCATAACCCTGCCACATCAACAGACACTGAATGTCTTTAGTTTTTTTAGAACATTAATTATGAATATCTCGGGGGGAGGGGGGGGACGCCGAGATTTTCGACTATATTCTTACATTTACTACGATCACACACGGCGTCTCTTAAACGGCTATAAGTTGCATGTGTTATACCATTACCGAAAGAGCAGACTCTGCTTTTCAGATGAAGGTATAACTCAGTGATAACTTTTTTTTGTCTATTAGGTGTGTTTTTTTTTAATTAATATAGAAAAATCTCCGGGGGGGGGGGGGGGGGGGACAAGCCCGAGATTTTGCTACTTTTTTTAACATTTTTTAAGCGCACAATGCAAAACACCAACAATAATGAGGCACAAACACACGATGGAGAACAGACAAAAAAGCGATCATCAATATCCTCAGCTCTGAGGCCTTGAGCCTCAGGTGATCAAAAACTGTAATTTACCTGCTTCTGTGTCTGCTCTGTCCTGACATTAGTTATCTGCCATCGGAATCTTCTCAGATGTGTCCTCATCTCCTTCACAGCACTTGGAGAATTCCATCATCTTGGTTGGTATGTGGCAACTAGCTGACACAGCAAACTCATTGACTGGATCTGTCAATTAATTATCACTCACTCAAGCACACTCTCACAGTAAGGAATGGTCAAGGCTATCCGCACATTGTCTCTATCACCACATTTACACTTTCGCTTTGAACAAACACGGATACTGTACATCACACATACCAACCGGCTTTGATGAATTTCGAGAAAAAAGATCAATAAAGAGGTCTAGAAGGACTTTGCTGCTGCGTCTGATAGGCCGCACTCGCATCTACGCGAAAAAAATACAACCTTCTGCGCGGCACTTCACTCTCGACCACCTCTTGACACTCTACCTATCTCCATTGTTCTGTCAAGCTATGCCATCAGAGAAACATAAATCCGTATTCCAAACAGTATGGCAGAAAATATTGGCCCTCACCTCCTTTAACATTTATCATATTCTAAAAGAGGGGGGTGGCAGCATTTCGCCAGCTGTGCTCACATTCAGCAGGCCCACTCAATAGATGATGAAAGGTTGATCTCGACGTAAATTTTATTACTTATTTTTTTTTTAGCCATTTACCAAATTACTAAACACTGGTTTGGAATCGACAAAAAGATATACAGATATAGCTCACATAAGCCAATAGGCGCTGGCGATATTTTGATAATAATCAAAATTAGACAATGTTGAAAAAATATTGAAATACACAATAATGACGCTAAGTGATTTATTTCAAAATATTGCCGCGAGGCATGACGATTATGGCACAAAATACGCTGTCGATTCATGAAAACATAAGTGGTGTAATGCATGTACTGGGCAGTGGGAGGTGACCATGAAATCCGCATAGCTATATGAACTACCTCACATGAGTGCTTCTGCGCCTGTAATAGGTAGACAACAGGGAGGTGGGAATAATGTACTTGAGAGACCTGCCATGCTGTCACAGCTCATTACACATGTGGTACAAAGCAGTAGTAGTGTTTTAGTGTAATTATAATAAATACTCTCAACATGCCCAACAAAAAAAATCCAGTATTTATTAACAGTCGCGCACCAATGATTCTCTCCGACTCTACTTCTCACAGAGAGGTCCTACAGAAAGCAAACACTGTTTTGACCTCGACGTTTGATGACAGCCCTACAAGAGTGGACCACTGTCATTCAAGCCTAAAAATAATTTCATTAACAGATGGATTCTAACTGTTAGTCATTTTGTCCTTGGTCCCATGTACTTGTTTTCTCGTATGTTACTATTTTTTTTTGTATTCTGACTAATAGAATAATTCGATTGATTCGATTACCTTTCCAGTCAACTAATCGATTATCAAAATCAATATTCGACCCAGGCCTACTTACATGTAGTTTTCGCGAATAGGAGCCGACGGCCATTTCGCGAGCATGAAACTTTTGCAAAATCACTGACTATTGGCAAGAAGTAGCATTTGGGTGTTTTGTTCAAATGAATACAACAATTTATAAAAAATATTTGTTTTATGGCTCTGAAACACCTTTTTATCAAATGAAAAAGTGCATTGAGACAGCAGTATAAGTGACCACGCACTATTTCTCCAGTCATTGACTTGTACACGATCTTGTATTGGCATTCAAAAAGATGTGTAACGTTAAGACACAATCTTTCGTGTGCAGTTTATTTTAATGAATCTTGACTCCTTACAAAATTTGCGAAAGTTAAATGCTCGCGAAAATTTCAAGTTTTACAGTATTTACAAAGAAAAGGTTAAAGCCCAAGTTTAGTTTTGGGGATTTTCTGTTATTTGAAAGCTTTATGCCCCAAACTCATAACCCTGCAATAACAGACACTGAATGTCTTTAGTTTTTTTTAAATTAATTAATGACAAATCTCGGGAAGGGGGGGGACCCCTGAGATTTTCGACTATATTTTACATTATAGCATCCAAAGGGTTAAACAGGCTATAAGGTTGCATGTGTTATACCTTATCCGAAAGAGCAGACTCTGCTGTTTCAGATGAGGTATAACTCATATAACCTTTTTTTGTCTTTAGGTGTTTTTTTTTAATTAATTAATGAAAAATCGTCCGGGGGGGGGGGGGGAACCCCCGAGATTTTTGGCTACTTTTTACATTTTTTACGCACAATGCATGACACACAATGAATGAGGCACAACACACGATGGACGACAGACAAAAAAGCGATCACAATATCTCACTTGAGCCTTGAGCTCAGGTGATCAAAAACTGTAATTACCTGCTTCTGTGTCCTGCTCTGTCCTGACATTAGTTATCTGCCATTCGGAATCTTCATCAGATGTGTCCTCATCCTTCACAGCACTTGGAGATTCCATCATCTCTGGTTGGGTATGTGCAACAGAGCTGACACCAACATCATTGACTGGATCTGTCAATTAATTTATATAAAAAGCACACTCCTCACAGTAAGGAATGGTCAAGGGGCTATGGCAATTGTACCTATAAATTTAAGTTTGTTTGAACAAACACATACTGTACATCACACATACCAACGCTTTGATGAATTCGAGAAAAAACATCAACAAAAGAGGTCTAGAAGGACTTGCTGCTCGTCTGATAGGGCACTGCATCTAGGAAAAAAACACTTTGGGGCACCTTCCCCATTTGAACAACTTCTTACCATAGTTTCCATTGTTCTGTCAAGCTAGCCATCAGAGAAAAACATAATTCCTATTCCAAACAGCAAAAATATTGCCCTCCCTCCTTTAACATTTTATCATATTCTAAATGGCAGCATTTCGCAGCGTGTAATTTACAGGGCATAAATAGATGATAAAGGTTGATCTTGACGTAATTATTATTATTATTTTTTGTTTACCATTTACCAATTACTAAACACTGGTTTGAATCAAAACAAAAAGATATACAGATATTCAGCTCACATAAGACAATAGCGCTGGGCGATATTTTGATAATATCAAAATTAGACAATGTTGAAAAAATATTGAATACACAATAATGACCTAGTGATTATTTCAAAATATTGCCGGAGGCACGATATGGCACAAAATACCTGTCGATCATGAAAACATAATGGTGTAAATGCATGTACTGCAGTGGGAGGGACCATGAAATCCCCATAGCTATATGACTACTCTGCACATGAGTGCTTCTGCCTGTAATAGGTAGAAACAGGGAGGTGGGAATAATGTACTTGAGAGACCTCCATGCTGTTCAGCTAATACACATGTGGTATCAAAAGCAGTAGTATGTTTAGTGTAATTATAATAAATACTCTCAACATGCCCACAAAAAAAATCTACAGTATTTATTAACAGTCGGCACCATGATTCTCCGATCTATAGTTACAAGAGGGTCTACAGAAAGCAACACTGTTTTGACCACGTTTTGATGACAGCCCTACAAGGTGAACTGTCAATTCAAGCCTAAAATATATTCATATTATTCAACACAAATCTGTTTTTTAACAAGGCAATAAATCGTGTTATCGACCATGTTTTTTCCACGATAATCAAATATGTTTGTATCAAATTTCGCCAGCTCTTTAAGACAATGCTTTTGTCTACCTTCAGCAACAAAGTATACATGTAAAATTAATTTACCTGTATCTGAGCCATGTTCCATCTTGATTTGAGGCATCTGCCATTCTGAACCTTCATTGGATATGTAATCATCACCCTTCATGGCACTTGCTGATTCCATCATCTCAGGTTGGGTATAAGCAGCGTTGTTGAGGGCAACATTATCACCTTGATATGGAAATGATAAAGCAATGTTAGTATTCAAATCAATAGAAAAGTAAATAAGAGAATTTAACATTCACCAGACCAGTAAAAGCTGCATGCTACAGAAGTGCAGTAATGTACACTAAACTTCGTGAAAGTTGAATCACTGGGGACCACACAAATCACATTGACTTAGATGATATTTGAGTTACAGTTTTGTATACAATTCTATGTTAGAGTTGAAGGAAACATGTATATGGAATTGGAGGCTGTCAAAACAGTACCAAAGTATGAGGAAAATGAGAAAGGCAGAGAGGGAATGGGAAATTTATGATATTTTTATGGTCATGCTGACAGGCAGAGATCAAAAGGTCTGCCCATTAAGACCATCAAGAATGACAGTTATGTCCACTTCGACCTAGGCAAATGATTTAACACGTTTGCTCCTTTTGAGACTTGATAGGCGAAATTCAATTTAAAAAATTGATTTACAAGAAACACTTCCCATTCAAAAGGCACAGTGAAAATTGTGACTGTCAAAAATATTCTGACATAGGTGATAAATCGACTTGAGCAATGTCGAGTTATGCAGAGTCATCTGTATTAACAAATCAATATTTTTTTTTACCAGATTTGATATAACATTTTTTAACATAATTATTATTTTTTTCATAGCTTTTTGTATTGTATTGGGTGTACTTTTGGTAGGTTATATACGATGTTTTTTTTTTCTAGTTTGTTGTATGAATTCTAAAAATATGTTTAGATCTTTTATGTGCTAAATGCTAATAAAGAAGAGAATGAAATTGAATGTCTTCAGGAAACAAAACAATATGACAGAGTGTAAATGTAGCAATGTTTTATTGCAGCAGTACTTGGTTCTAAAACAAAGAATAGCCTACAATTACTCCTTTTCACACTAATAGTTCTTCTTTCTAAAATGACAAATAAAGCAACTACATTTGGTGCCCTCTCTTCACTACCAGTGTTCCCAGCATTTCATGAAAACAAATTCCCTGATTTTACTGTGATTAAGTATTCAAAATTAGAGGATCATAATTTCAACTTATTTTAGATGAAAGGATTAGTTTATAGGAGTTGTGTGAGATCGGCGATGTTGTATGGGAGTGAAACGTGGTGTTTGAGTGAAAATGAGATGGGGATTCTGAGGACTGAGAGAGCAATGGTGAGAGTGATGTGTGGTGTGAAGCTGATGGACAGGAAGAAGACTGAGGTGTTGATGCAGATGTTGGGTTTGGAAGAGACGGTGGATCAGATGGCGAAGGCGAACGGAGTACGTTGGTATGAACATGTGTTGAGGAGGGATGTTGATCATGTTTTGAGAAGGGTGCTTGAGTTTGAGGTGGCTGGTCAGAGGGGAAGGGGGCGACCGAAGAAGACATGGAAAAAGCAGGTGGTGCAGGAGAGTAGGAGGGTTGGGTTGAGGGAGGAGGATGCGCTGAATAGAGTAAAGTAGAGGGAGGGGTGAGGGTGATTTCTGTGAGTGCGAGGTGAATCCGGCCATCCCCGTAGCTCGGGGACTAAACCGGATTTAAAACCTGGCTTACTTACTACTACTACTTTAAATTACCTGTATCTGTGTCCTGTTCTGTACTGACTTGAAGCATCTGCCATTCTGAACTTTCATTGGATAAGTCATCCTCAACCTTCACGCCACTTGCTGATTCCATCATCTCAGGTTGGGTTTGTGCAACATCATTCATGTCAGCACTGCCATCTGGATCTGAAAAGAATAAATCATGATGCATGTGTTGGTGGTCAGACGAAGATGAAACTTTATCAAAATATTACTGATTTCTGTTCAGTACATGAAATTCTGGAATTGAAAGTACTAGGAGTAAAAAAAAAACATGATAAGCTCACTTCAAGCTAAAAACTGGAAAAAAAATATATACATCAATTAATTTTTTTTTGAAAATATTGCAATTGTACATTAACAGAATTTACCTACTTTCCTCTTAACAGCCAGGTTATTTCAGATTTTGCAGCTTTTAGTTTAGTTACAATATGGACCAATATTACTAAAATACTGAGAGCTTATAAGCTTACTTGCAGTCACACATGTGTATCATTCTTTTTTATTCAGCAGAAAAATTAAATTGTGTAGTAAGTGCAATAAACCATAGAGCAACCAATGGGACAGAAAAAATAGATCAATAACTGTGGTGAATGGTTATCCTTCCCACTTCAATAAGTTGCATAAGTATAATCAAAGTTCAGTGTTGACCTACATTGCATCCATTTATTTATGAAATTATGAAGGTATACTTTTGAATATTTAACTCTTTACTGCAAACTCAGTAGTATGATAAACTCAATATATCAGCAAACCTTATCACATAGTTTGATACCCCATTAAAATTTCCAGGCTTATTTCTCAAATTTAGCTCAAATAAACCTGTATCACATCATTAGCCTGATCAGTGATCACAAATTTGATTACCACATTAAATGTACTACAAAGACATTAAATGAATATTTTACAACCTTAGGTTACCTCATGATTGTACACAATGCAAACATGTTAGCAAAGACATGAATTGGTTGCTCACCAATTAAGACGTCTCCTTCCCCACTGCGCTTTTCAATGTTTGTTTGCGTGTTCGCTGTTGTTTTGTCAAGTTCTGGGATGCTATGTTCACTTTGGATGGTACACATCTTTGGTTCATCTCCAAGCCTTTGTTGAAGATGGGAAGTGGGCAATATATCCTCCTGACTGACTACATTGATAACTGCGGCAGGTGATGTCACATCTCCAATACGTACATTTTCCATCGTTTCCTGTGGGCAGGGCTGGAGTAACCCATACACAAATTTAAAAACATTTTTCTTGAAATAAGGGAAATTACATGACTGGAAAAAGTTTTAATTTGAGGACAAAACTACTCTAGAGGTAATACTAAAGCAGTTTGACTGCATCACAAGTGATGGATGTGCCACTGCATTCCCATAGTAACTTCAAATACAGATGACTTCACATAACTCAATCTGCCACAAGTCAAATTATTGCCTATCTTGAACATTTTTGACAGTCAGAGTTGCTCTGCATTTTTTCAACGGGAAGTTTTTTTCTCATTTGAATTTTAGAGTTCCAATGAGACCCAAGATGTGATAAATCATATGCCTAAGTGGCCACACCTGTAATACTTGATGGTCTTAATGGATTGACCTTTTGATCTCTACTTCTTTGCTTGACCACTAAGATGTCATAAATTTCCCATTCCATCTCCCTGCCCCTCTCATTTTCCCCCTACATTGGTAAAATCATGATACTTTCAGCCTCCATTCCCTACATATCCTCATCTCTAACATAGAACAGTGTACAAATGTACAAAACTGTAACTCGTGTTTCATAATAGTCAAAGTGATTTATGGCGTCCCCAGAGATTCAACTTAAAGTGTACCAACACCCTGTGAATAACGTTTGTTACAAATGTAAATTACACAAAACACAACCATAAATCACTTGTGAAAACTCCTGATATTATACATATTTCGAGAAATCGGATCATGATATCCATAATATTTTGGCACTTGTGCTCCGCGCGTTCAAGTTCCGCTCCGTAAGCGCCGGTTTTTATGTGTGCGCGTTCTACCTATACGCGTACGTTTTTACAATAATATCGCGATCGCGATTTCCGTGCGTGTAGATCGGCTCACAACGTTCCATGCAATCGCACCAATGTGAACAAAGTTCGGGAAGATATTGCGGGGATTCCTTGAAATACTGCTCAGGATTATAAATCTCGTTGTCATGTCGGTACCATCTGGTTGGTTGTTGCATTTGTCATGATAAAAGAATGAAGTGTTTTCCCCCGAGACATCTTCACGTCGCATGGCTGACTGGCTTTCGTTCCAGAGGCAG
Source organism: Eucidaris tribuloides (assembly GCA_001188425.1). Lineage (NCBI taxonomy): Eukaryota > Metazoa > Echinodermata > Echinoidea > Cidaroida > Cidaridae > Eucidaris > Eucidaris tribuloides. The sequence goes on along the minus strand of JZLH01S0592443.1, from coordinate 38,013 downwards.
CAGAGTGGCCCGCCGTGCAGACCACGCACCGGGGCTGCACTGCAGTATTTACTGCATGTACGGCACGGTGATTCTGTGCGAGTCGTACGGGACATTCATACAATTTCTAGCTTCTTGGCATAATGCTCATGCAATGAAAATTTGTTTTGTGGTAATTACAAATTACTAGTGGGTAGCCTTGTGACAAATCACAGTGACCTGCAAAATTTGTTCTTTATGGGTTATTTAGAGATGAAAATGTGTGTCGTACTGGACCGGCAGAGCTGTCCCGTATGACATGCGACTAAGAGTAATATTCTATTTCCTAGAGAAATGGTAAATTATTCCAAAAGTACAAATAGCCTTCTGGCAGTACTATTACGTGACCCTAAAACAAATTGTCTTTCCTCATTTGTGTGGACATCAGATTGAAAAACGTTGTGAAACATGATGGCCATTTTTTAGTCGGAATTGCCCTGTACTGTTGTAGCGGCTGATCGTACGCATCGCACATGCACTGTCGTTCTAGATGAACAAGGATAAAAATATCGATAGCGCGATCGATCGATTAATAGAATCGGGTAATTGACTAGTCTGTTTCATGTCGTTTTTGCTTGTGTAAAATTCTTTAAAATTTACTTTTAAACTCTAAGAAATAGAAAACGGATTGAAATAAAATTCTAATATTTTGCAGAAGGCACGTCTTAAGTGTATTCTACATATATAACAAACATTATAGTCAGGGTGTTGGTACACTTTAATGGGAGGAGCCAGCAACTAACAGGCATAAGTAAAGAAAAAAATTTGAGTTCTTGCCAACCAATCAGATCGCATGTGCACAGGTCTGGAGCTGACCATGCATGACCGATGCATGTAATGTATGCACTGTTTGAATCGATAGGCTCCTCCCCCTATAGCTGTTTCTGCAGATTTTATCCCAGGATAAAACTTGCAAAAAAGATGTAAAATAAACACAATTTAACTAATTTATAGGGCATTGCTGAGGGTGACTAATCACACAGTACCTGTTATTAACTTATGCCTGTCAGTTGCTGGCTCCTTCTCACTTTAACAGGCAAAGTTGACTATGTCCAAGGCCCTTGTATCACTCACAAAAATATGAATTAGATCTCATCCAGTCAACAATTCAGTATCGGGTGAACCAAAAGTGGTAAATTTACTAATTGTCAATTATACTAGTACTGACAAGGGAAAAAATGCACAGGGCACAAGGCAATTGGCCTCAAGATGGCAAAAGACCCCATGAAAAGTGTAAAAGAGCCCCCTTAGATTGCAACAGGGTTCAATACAAAAGAGAATCTGGAAGCACTGAAACAGGAAAAGTAGCCCCTGAAAAGGAAAATTTAAATTTTTCCCCCGACCTCCGACACCCTGTATGCCTATCACTGACATCCAAAGTTGTGTTCCCAACGTAACTACCACTCCTTGCCTAATGTTTCATCCTTTGTCAAGATTTGTTGTAATACACAACCAGCTAGGAGTACTTGAATATGGTTCACAATAAAATCAAGCCGCCATCCAGATGCATGAACGGGCATGCAGACGGACAACCCAAAAACATAATGCTTTCAGCTCCATTTGGGCCAAAGGGATTACCTCTTAACGTGCCAGAGGATTTGGACCTCTACTGGCTTTAAGTGTATTACTTCATGCAGATCTGTGACTTTGGCATGTTAAAAGTTAAAACCTCCAATATGGGTTAAGAGTTTAAAAAAAGAATACAGTTGTTTTCCACACATTTTCATTTTATATGGTTTGTCATATGATTTTATCAAATTCTTATTATTTTCCTGTGTTTTCTTGAATGGTGTCATGAATCTGTCAAAAATTGTTTGTGCACATTGACAATTGGTGGCTTACACAACTTAGCCATTTCAATACTACATTAAAAATATGTCACACACATTCTACACAGAGTTAGTAGTGAGTAGGTTAAACAGGTGGACTGACATGGGTTAGTATACATACCCAATGAATATGTGCTGTGGTTTCAGGTGGATTGGCTTCTGCCTTATAGAACTCTTCACACATCTGGCAAACTTGTTTGGCCAATGATGCAAGAATTTCCACGCGATCTTCTGAAATGAGGAAGAGCTTTCCTACACCTGCTGCTGCCTGTTCCAAGTTGGAGATCCGGTTAAGGATACTGCAGTACATATGGGAAAATGGATCAAAAGGAAAGTGGAAAGTCACTAATTCTTGTCATTCTTGTCATGCCTGTTTTTCTAGATGAAAATTCACTCTCACTGCCACTTTTTCTTGAAAGATAGATTCCAGGATTTGCAAGACCATCACTTCCCTTTTTTATAAATGGTACAAGTACTTACAAATGTTTTTTTGAAAGTTTGAGATCCATACATCACAAACTTGTTGTTTTATGAGAAAAAAAAACTAACGACCATAAGCTACCAGAATATTGTTCTTTCTGCGAGGTCAAATTTTGCTCAAATTGTGGATCATGGTTATGTGTACATTCACACGACCAGCAGAGCACAGTGATTGGTTACACAGCTAAACTCCACGTGACCTTCGGCTAACAGCTGATAAGATAATTTTGGAACTAACAGAACATGTTCATCACTTGCAAAATTTAACATTCAACGGTCTAGATTTTCAACAAAACGATGTAGTGTATCCATAAGGACAGGGGTTTATATATACATTGTGAATGATTTAAGCTGTTTGCATTCATTTTGCCACTTCCTGGCATGCAAATCCTGAACCTTTAGAATCTTAAAGACTTTCTTCCTGTATTGGCACTGAAGAATCTGATCTTTCTGACGAGGTATAATTCAGATAACCTTAACACTTTATTAACACTTTGGATGCTATCCTGTAAAATATAGTAAAAAATCTTGGGGGTTCCTCCAACCACCCCCCCCCCCAAACCGAGAATTTCCATCAATTAATTAAAACAAAAACAAAGACATCCACAGTCTGTTATTGCCATTAAGGCATTGTTCTTTAACTGTATCCCGACAAAATATTCAGCAATGATACAGGCTGAAACTTTTGGATTACCGTAGCTGGTACATGTATATTGACATTATTACAACTTACCCATCATTTGATCCTGAAAGTGGGGCTTCCATGTTCTCTTAATCTTGGTTTGAGCTGACACAGCACATACCTCAAAAAAATGAACACTGCTACCTAGAAATGCTGGAAAAGACAAAAACAAAGGTAGGCAAATTCATATTCCCAGTAAATGATGCAGAGCACGCAACAAAAACACAAAATTACAAGTTTCACAAAAGTACACAATTCCCTCTTATACAAGTGTGAAAAATTGGAAAAAATTAAGATTTAAAGGCAAGGTTCACCGTGACATCAAGTTGGTTTTAATAAAACAAAGCAGAACAATGAGAGAAACACTAATGACAGTTTGGCAAAAATCCACCAAACAATAACAGACTTATAAAGTTTCAAAGTTTTACATTTGTGACATCACATGTGAGCAGCTCCCCATATGTCATGTAATATAAATTCCATAAATTGCAATTTTTTAAATAGTTCATGATAATTGAATGGGGTTTTTTCATAGTTGCAAGTGTGGAGTAATGTTTTCGATAATATATTGAATGCACAGGAAAAAAATATTTTCAAATTTCTGAGAAAACGACACTGTGCGGTCCAGAGGAACATTATTCGGCAATTTTCTTTTGCGTTTTTCATGATTTCGACGATAAAATACGGATGGAATCATGTTTAGCATGACTGAGGTGAGCTACCTTGCGTCAGTGGAAGTAATTTCTCACTTGCGCATGTAATAAATCGTATGAAATTGGTCATTTTCATCCGTTTGGTGCCCCCGAGATTCGGGGTCACCGCAGGACTTATCGTCGCTATTGCGCGAGGTCCAGAGATTCCGGACTTAGTATAGAGTCAAGTCAAAAGGTAAATGTAAAATATCTGTCCAAATTGTCCGTTAGAAACCTCTGAAAAACGACCGAACTCCATACTAAGGCCGGAGCCTTCGGACTAGCGAATGTGTTGCTCGTAAGTTACCACGAGACGTCGCAGAAAAATCTCTCCCCTTTTGAAGAAGACGCTTTGTACCAGGCAAGTCCAAGATACCGTAACCTCAGATGTCAAAATTTCATCTTGATCTAGTAAAGAAAAATTTAATACCATTGTGAAGCTCAAGAGTTACATTTTTTCATTCTGTAGCATTCAAAGTCATATGATGCAAATTTATGCAAATTCCAACTCAGCGTTAAGTATGGGACAATTGAAAAAAAATCCTATTAAATCATGGAGAGACATCTATTTAATTTATATGTGGACATGAACCCTTTATCATCTTGCTTAATTGTGCATAGAAAGTTGGGCATTAATCAATTATGCAAATGAGGTGCCGTCCAAGCATGGGATGTCCCATACGTAACAAATTTAGGACAATTTTTAAAGTTTTTTCGTAGAATTGAAGACTTCTTGCAATGAAACTTTGGGATGTTCTAATTTATTCATTTTGAAAGTAAAATGCCCTATTGAGCTTTGAAAATTTAATTAGACCTTTATTTTATAAGATAATGAAAAAAATGTTACGTATGGGACATTGTGTTACGTATGGGACACTTTAACACAAAGTGAATGGAGAAACCAAAATCTTCATAAACTGACTCTATCTCAAATTTTATTAGATTTAGTGGTTTGTTTGGATATGGGTCATGAAGAAACAATAGGGATCATCAATTCTACCACAAATTTTGCTCTTCAAAACCGCCCTCTATGAGAATCAGCAACCATACACGAAATGCTACATGTTGGACCACAGTGTGGGACTACTGAATAAGTGTTATGTCAAATTTTGTCCCATCTTTGCACAATTTTAAGGAAAATTGAATTTTGTGATGGGTCAATTCACGTCAAATCAACCAATGGGTGTCACCCGACCCCCTTCAATTTTGTTAAAACTTGCACCAAATGTTTCCCCAAGAGCCTGACGGAAAATTCTGAAATATTTTGCCCAAAGGTCAAATGGTTGCTAAGATATGGCCACGCCTAGCAACCAATGTACACTCAAACAATTGGGCTTTACCAAATTAAGCAATATTTGATGAGCTGCCATAGCTAGAGTAGACAAGCTGGAGTATTCATTGTAGAAATGGAAAGAACTTCATGCCTTTTACACGAAAAATGTATTATCACTCGGATTTGACCTTCGGCTAGTGCACAGGAGGTCACCAAAAAATCGCCTGAAGTGTCAGGATAAAGTGTTTTGGAGCATGTTTGGAGGTTCATAGCTACAACATTAAAATAGCATTGGACCAAATATCATGTCCACTGAAAGACCTTCACTTGCTCAAGACACATACCAACTAGAGCAGTTCGACTGCGCGCAGTCGACGGGTATGCCTCCGCATAGTCTGAATTTCAGACCTCCCCTGCGAAGCGGATGGTCTGAAAGAATACGGTTTGGGGGCTTTTAACTTATCTCTTGTTTTTCTGACAAGATTTCTTCAAAACTCCTGGATGGTCCATTTACTTCCACTGCATTGTATGGGCCTTTTTCTGACTCTCGTTTCCATGCAAACAAATTAAGAACTAAGCCAGTGTAAAGATCTCATTACAGTGATCAGATAAGGCTGGGACTACAACTCCCTGTACAAACTGTTTTACCATCTGTTTTTGACACAAGGTGTCAATCACTTATGGTCTTGGGAGGTAAGCAGGGAGCTCATGCCCAGGCTCTTGCCTCAGGGGTTGCGTAATCACATTATATCACTGCAGACCTGACAGATAAGAACTGATAAATCTTCTCTGGAAGGGCTATTTTTGTGGATTTTTTTATGTAACTGGAAATGCGTGTATTCTGTCAGACTTTTATGCTGAAGACAGGTTTGGCGGTTGATTCCAGAATAATGGTCTGGCAGTCAGACTAGCCTCCGCAGTCCGCACTCCCATCCAATTGATGTAATTTGAAAAGCTTTAAGTTACCATGGTAGCAAGACCAATTAGATGAATAAGCATAAGCCCATGTGACCCTTGACCAAGTTACAGTAAAATCCAATTCAAGCAGTTCTTAAATTATCGCGACAATGAGCTCAAATCAGACATATTTTAGGCCCGGTGACCTTTGACCTTTCAGTCGCCAAATCTAATCAGTTCATTGGTGCCTCATAATACATACTTCACCCCAAGTACATGACAATCGACATCCGCCCAAGTAATCGCGACAATGAGCTCAAATCAGACATATTTTAGGCCCGGTGACCTTTGACCTTTCAGCTCCAAAATCTAATCAGTTCATTGGTGCCTCATAATACATACTTCACCCAAGTTACATGACAATCCGACCAGCCGCTCTCAAGTTATCGCGGTAACGAGCCCAAACCAGACATATTTAAGGCCTGGTGACCTTTGACCTTTGACCTTTCAGCTCCAAAATCTAATCAGTTCATTGGTGCCTTATAATACATACTTCACCCAAGTTACATCACAATCCGACCGGCCACTCTCAAGTTATCGCGGTAACGAGCCCAAACCAGACATATTTTAGGCCCAGTGACCTTTGACCTTTGACCTTTCAGCTCCAAAATCTAATCAGTTCATTGGTGCCTCTTAATCCATACTTCACCCAAGTTACATGACAATCCGACCAGCCGCTCTCAAGTTATCGCGGTAACGAGCCCAAATCAGACATATTTAAGGCCCGGTTACCTTTGACCTTTGACCTTTCAGCTCCAAAATCTAATCAGTTCATTGGTGGCTCATAGTACATACTTAGTCCTAGTTACATCAAAATTTGATCGGGGGTTCTCAAGTTATCGCGGTAACGAGATCCGGTAACGGACGGACGGACGGACGGACGGAAGGACGGACAGACGGACGGACGGACGCACGGACGGACAACCCGAAAACATGATGCCTCCGGCAACTTGGTTGCGGAGGCATAAAAATGCAAAAATGTTAACGAGGATAAATCTGGTGGATAAGCGGAGGAGGAGTATGTACAAACTCTATGGGAAAATTGCAAATTCACCTGTACTCTTTTGTTTTTCCTACTTTTTGCAGCAGATAAGCTATCTTGGAGTTATGATATGAATCTGACTAACTTTACACATGTTGTACTTAACAATTCTCAAAAGTAAAAGTGACATTAATTGTCTTCAAGGTCATTAATTACTTAATTTATGACTGGTGTAACTTATGCTTGCCATTGACTTGTACATGTTATGAAGCATGAAAGTACTGCATGTAAGGACACACATGTATGTTCACTTCAGGGTTACATTTTGGTTGAAATTTTTAAATACTATCTACTGATCCATTTATTAAACAATATTCTACTAATTAATCTCTAAAATTTGTTAATTAGGTTTAGTAAACTGTTTGTTTAACTAGTGTAATTAATGCTATAGTAACAAATCGCAACACAATTTTAAACATATTTTGCCATACCCTGTATCACTACATCTGAAATTCGAAAAGTAGTAAAACCATACATTTTCTTAAAGGCTCTGTATAACAATGTTTCCAGTTTAAAACATCTGAGCTACATGATTCCGCATGCTACTAGTGTCTTTGATACAGTCTAAAAATGAAGCCCTGAAAAAATTGCAGTGTAAAATAATCATTAAGTGCTTTAAAAAAGTGGAAATCATTGAGAGACCATTCCAGCTTTTCTCCATAGACTGCTGTGTTGCAGAATTTCCTATCGCCCGATATAAAATTAATGTGCCAATTTGTATCAAAACATATTGTACTAGTGACAGCATAACTGTCCAAACTTTTGTGTTCTAGGGTGTTTATTTGTCCATTCAAACATGTTTAGATATGTCAGATAGCAAAGTTCGACAATTTTTTAAACGGGTCTTCCACAGTGTTATATAGTGTCTTTAAAGCTGAAAGTGTGCTCTTTCACACCATGACATCTATTTTGAACTTTGACTTAATACTGACAAGGGCAATAAGTTGTCATCAATATCACAAAACTGTACATTTTTTTGTGATATTACCCTTTAATTTTTTTTATACACCCTGTATAGCAACTTGACCTTGGCTGATTGAGATTCTCTGAAGTATCAGCTTTCAGAAAATGTATACTTTTGTTGGTTTCTGATAAATACTTTTTGAGTTATATTGGTTCAAATGCAAGAAGTGACAAAATTCTAAATTTTGGTGCCTGTAACGCTAAGGGGCCCCACTATACGACACATGACCCTAAGCTGAAAAACAGAGATGTGATGAAGAAGATAAAATTTATTTTACTAAGACTTAAATTGACAGTGCACCCTGTAGGGCTGTTATCAAAACGTAGTCAAAACAATGTTGCTTTCTGTAGACCCTCTTGTAACTAGATCAGGAGATTCATGGTGCTGATTGTTTATAAATAGCATGTTTGGTGGGCAGTGTGTTGACAGAGTTGTTATAAAACGAAGACGTCCTCATTAACAAAGACAAATTGTGTCCTCACGAACTGAGATTGTCTTCATTTATTTCTTCATTTAAGTTCTTTCCATGAACTTTCACATTTTTTCTGTGTGCAGAAATCCTTATAAATGAACATGATCCTGGTTATTAAAGATGATCTGTGTTTACAGACTGACGACCTGCCCACGCATCTTGCACTGCAGCAATCACTCTGAGTCGCACGCGCACACACTCGACAGCTCCGCAGCAATCTACGTTATTTTTAGAGTCAAACTAAATCAAAGATGACACAAGATAAATATCATCATTCATTCACTCAGGAATTGTACACGATTTATTTTTAAAAGTGACTCTGGCGTCAAACAATGATCACTACATAAGCTTCACATTCACCTCCGGGAGCAGGCTGAGGCTCCATTTCTGAACCGACGAGTGACGATGAATGTTCGATCATCACTCAATTTTTTGAAAAAAAATAAACACTGAATAGAATCAAATAAATTCCTTGATGTAGAAGAAAAACACGGAATTAAATATGAAGAATAAAAATGAAGCAATACAGACAAAAATTACAATTGCAGACGTTAGTTGTGTTCTGCAAAACGCCTAACCCAGGGAGCACCGACCCGAAGGGCCGGCGCCCAGGACTATAGCAGGTAAACGCACTTCCAACTACGCAGACATAAAATGGGTAGAATTATGGTTTTCATAGCATCCCAAATTAACGGAAAATAAAAAAATTATGCACTTGCCTGGATTATATGGGTGAAGGTCTTTCCAGTGGCACAATCTTGACCTCGAGGCGGAATGGTGACGCTCAAAAAAGCCGAAACTAAAGTCGAGTTCGTAGTTTCCTTCGTAGAAAATAGAAAACAAAATGGTTGTATATATATCGCGAGCCGCTAGGGTGCGCGTGCGCACGCGCGCCCTATGGCTCCTATGGCTCTCTGCGTACGCACGCGCGCCCTAGCGCCTCGCGATATATACAGCCATTTTGTTTTCTGTTTTCAACGAAGGAAATTACGAACTCGACATTAGTTTCGGCTTTTTTGAGCGTCAACATTCCGCCCCGAGGTCAAGATTGTGCCACTGGAAAGACCTTCACCCATATAATCCAGGCAAGTGCATAATTTTTTTATTTCCGTTAATTTGGGATGCTATGGAAACCATAATTCTACCCATTTTATGTCTGCGTACTTGGAAGTGCGTTTACCCGCTATAGTCCTGGGCGCCGGCGCTCCCTGGGTTACAAAACGCCGTATCAATTATCAAACAAATACCTTACGCACATCGCAATATCTGGGACTATTGACGAAAATGATTTCCCACTTGATACCGGTCGGGAAACACCGCACGTTTTCAAGGAAATAACACATCCCTTTTGTTCATTTTTAAAACATAATGAAGAATGTAGGATACAAATTCCTAATGCATCAAATAATATGCTTACTCTTACGTAATTTTACATGCAAAACATGTAACAAACGAAAAATTTCAGGCAACTCAACGTACCTACACTATGGCGCCAAGCGTTCCCAGGTTCACAATAATGCGAGTAAGAGTGCGATTGCACGCACGCAATGCGAAATACATTGTAATTTCATTGGCCACTTCCGTCAAGCTGCTCAAACAAAGGCCAATCAAAGACGGCGTCAGTGAAGGATAGAGCGTGCGGACAAGTATAGGATCGAGCTTGGCGTTGGATGCTTGATCTTCAAACTGATTGATATAATTTCAACTTCGTTTCAAGAAACAGGCGACCACATCGGATGCCAAAATGGAGAAGTGAGGAAAGAAAGTTATACCAAACATAACAAGGATCGGGCCCAACAAAAACTGAAATATGACTGTCCACTTTATAAAACTCAAGCCCGGGATATCAAAAAAATGTTTGGGTGTACTTGACCCAATTAGGATGAAAACGTCTTGCCATTTACATCCTTGCTTGACCGACCGACCCGATGCCGACCCATTTCTTTTTCTTAATTTCGTTTCTTTTTTATTCACAATCAAAAAAAAAAACCTGAAAAGGATGATACCGTGTCGGACACACAGACAAATTTTGTGTTCTGAATTCTGACAGCGGCCGTCGTCGACCCGTCTCCGACGTCCGGTTTCATGTTCAATATGACGACTGCGGGGACACAACTGTAAAGTACAAACAAAAATCCGACCGCCGACCCTATTTTTTCAAAGGGTATTTGTAGTACAACCAAACATTTCTTTTTTTTCATGGGGGGGGGGAGCTAATATGGACAAACAAAAATCCAAAGTATACTTTGATAAGAAATTTATGAACGAGTATAAAATTACGCATATCAGGATTTTCAGCTCAGTATTTAATTTTTGTATATTATCGTCGCATAATGATTGTTTAATATCATGTAGGGGGCCTATGTCGATCCTATTATTCATCTGGTACTGAATAACTGTAGTGTATGTTATTTTGTTGTCCTTGGCTGTGCCGAGATATGTTTTAAGTGACAGAATGACATTCAGTTCCCTGCACATTTTGTTCTTGCTTTGTGTTAAGTCATTTACTGTTGAAATTCCAATATGTAATTTTGGAGTCCACCATGAAAGGTCAATCGGACCTATGCTGGCTCCACCACTCTCAGTTTTATAATGTGATATGGTCTTTTATTTATGTATACGTTTTGGGTTTGTTTGTGTATTTGTGGTTGTCAGTTTGCATATATTTCTTTGTATCTTGTTTTTTACTGAAAGTGGAAATAAAGAAATTCCTCTCAGACTATTAGTACGAGATATGCATCAAAATGTTAGTTTCAAATTTGATTTAATGAATCTCTATTAATACGGAACAACTTGTGCATTTCGATTTTGTTTTTACCATATAGGCCTAAAGACACTTTGCCACAAATTCCATTGTACTTAGTTTGTGTCCAAATATCTTGTCATGTTTACGTACATATTTTGCATTGTAATGTCGTGTTCCTATCAAAAATGCAACAAAGTTTTGCAAATACATATTCAATGTAGTGCGATGACAGCAAAAGTACAGTAGGCCTATAACGGTCACATGTGCGATCAGTTT
>JZLH01S0592443.1:5267-15515 GCA_001188425.1 Eucidaris tribuloides | reverse complement strand
TGTGTGTGTGAGAGTGTGTGTGTGCGGTGGGTGTATGCCTATACTATTAACCGGGACCATTTACCCCAGTAAATAGTGTATGATTGTACTTTTTCTTAGTTTGTTTTAATTGTTTTTGTTTTTAACAGAGCCCCTTCGTAAACCAGCCTTTTTTCATCAATGTCGACTTTTTATAAATGTGCTGAACAGGTATTCTCTGAAATATGTTAAATAAATAAATAAAGAGATGCAGGGTGGCGCCAAGGTAAAATGTTGGGGGCGATGACCCGTCGCGGAAAAAAACAAACCAAAAACAATCCGCCAAATAGCGAACGGACAAGGGCAGGGTGTGCTCGACGATGACGACAACAAACTATTTTGTCGGCCCAAGTTTAAACCTCCCCCCCCCCCAACAGAGAAAAAAACGGGCGAAAACGCAATAAGTGTGTGTGTGGCTGGACGACGACGACGACGACGACGACGAAAACCAATCCTTCAAATCTTATGTTCACGGCAAAACAATAGGGGGAATTTGGAAAAACAATAAAATTCCCTTAATTTTCAGTATTTTGAAAACAATAGGGGCGGCCGCCCGCTGGCCCCTAGTCTAGATTCTGCACTATTCTTATCACAGTTTTTTTTTTATTCACTTACTGTATACGCGTTGCCGACTATATGCACTAAGCCGAGTGATGGCGCGATCCCAAGAATTTGTTCCCCAGAGAATGATCGGCATGGCGTATCGGTGCATTAAAAATATAATAGTAAAAAAAAAAAGAGTCCACAATCAAGATAACGGCCCCTCCCCCTCCGTGGCACCGCCCCTGTTTCAACGCTATATCCTGTGATTTGGTTACTTTGTCTTTTGCGTTATACTATGTTCGTCGTAATGATATGCTGATCGGCTGATTTGTTCAAAAGCAGTAATTAAGATATTGTAGCAATTATTTTCTGTTAAGAAAACATATACCCTCCCTACTCAAAAGTATTGCAACATACAAAATAACGCATACATTTTACGTTGAAGGGGTCTTTCTAAAATGATGTTCTAACTCCGTTTATTATTGGAAAATTACAATTTTTAAAAAAATAAATCAATGAATATACTTTCTCGTTCCTTCTCCAAGGCGGAGAGATTATCAAATGCATGCGCGCCCACGACAGAGGGGATGAAACATAAATGTTAACCCTTTTTTGCTCCCCGTAGGGCTAGGGTGTTAATTAACACTAGCATCGTAATTCGGTTTCAGATTACCGATAAAACGGTTTTAATGGTTTGGAAAGACTTCCAGCAATCAAAAAATGTAACTATGATCCTCTGAAGGGGTCTCAGAAAGACGACTACGCCACTCGAAGACGAAAGTGACCTCCAATTTTCATAAGACAGTGGCAAGGAGGAAACGGCCATATTTTAAAGAACTCCTTAAGATATAATTTCTCACTCTTTTTCTATTCTAAAGGCAGTTTACTATTGTAAACATCTTAAAATTTACTTTCATCAAACTTCTGGGTACACTGGATATAATGATGCGAAGAAAAAGCCATCATCTTTTATGAGTAGGCTTATCCTCCTTGTCACTGTCTTATGAAGATAGGAGGTCACTTTCGTCTTCGAGGGGCGTGGTCTTCTTTCTGAGACCCCTTCAGAGGATCAAAGTGGCATTTTTTGATTGCTGGAAGTCTTTCCAAACCATTAAAACTGTTTTATTTGTAATCTGTAACCGAATTACAATGCTAGTGTTAATAAACACCCCACCCCTACGGGTAGCAAAAAAAAGGGTTAAAATGTATGTTCCATCCCCTCTGTCATGGGCGCGCTTGCATTTGATAATATCTCCGCCTTGGAGAAGGAACGTGAAAGTATATTCATTGATTAATTTTTTTTTAAAAATTGTAATTTTCCAATAATAAACGGAGTTAGGACATCATTTTAGAATGACCCCTTCAACGTAAAATGTATGCGTTATATTGTATGTTGCAATACTTTTGAGTAGGGAGGGTATTAGGCCTACATAATACAGAAAACAAACATACAATAGAGAACAAACAAGCATTTTTCATGTCATACGAAAAACGAGAGCTATGTATGTTAATACGTAAACAGTTCTGTTTGTAAACACTGTACCATATTGAATTGCCATGTACTTTTGATGACTATCAGTATTATTCATGTCCATGTACATTTTAATTAATTTATTTGTTAGTATATTTGTTTGGGTTTCTGTTTTGTTGATTGTAATGTACACTTATTCATTCAAACCTTCCAAATCTGATGTCATAAATGAGAATTTCGGCAACACTTTATTCCTCATTTTTTTACTTCTACAAAATGATAATCATATTTTGAAAATACAAAATCAAAAAGAAATTTAATAAAGAAGTTCATACCCATTTCTACAGCGCTATACACATTTGTTTCATATAGCGCTTGATTCTATCTATTTATTTTTCCAAATACAACGCTTGTATATACAGTGTGTCCCAGAAAAAAGGAAACCGGATTTGATACATTACATTTTATCAATCGTTCACGCATAATTCAACTAAAACAATGGATATTGGTGCTACCAAAATTTCATTTGCACGCGCATATTCCATATTTGAGTCCATTTTCATGGTAAAAAATGAAATTGTTTTTTAAAAATAAAAGCATGACGTAAAAATTCAGAATTTTCTCTTTCATATGACATCTCAGGCGTAAAAAATGAATTATGTATGCCGGAGAACAAGTAAAATTAAAACATGCCTGTTTTAGCGTGATTTTTTTAAATGAATAAATTTTTAGAACTAGAGGCGAGCAGAACAATACAGTTCACGCACGGCTGACTTCACATAATATCTTGCTCGGGACACAACAATAAGCTCCGAGTCATGTTCGCAAGGGTAATTTATTGCTTGCTGGCTGCCAATTCCAGAAAACTGTTAATGAATGCATTTTGGAACATTTCTGAAAGCAAGCATCATTTCAAATTGTCTTTTCTCACTGATGCAACGCTTATTTTTCACAAATGTGGTATCATATAAAAGAAGATAAAATCAGCTTTTCAATGGTGCCCTTCAATGTCGAAAATACTCAGAATACATTCAAGCATGAACGTTTGAATTTCAAATTTGCTCGTGCAAATGATTTTATACCTGTGTCCCTTCTTATTGTCTTTGCTCAGCCATGCGTGAATGGGAATCTCTGTGAATTGTATCAAATGAAAGATGAGAAAATATGCTTTCCAACCATGTACAACTTATTGTTCATACTTGTTTTTAAGATATTGAAATATCCTCATCAATCTCGGTTTCCTTTTTTCTGGGACACACTCTATATACATGTATATGTGTCTTTATCTTGTTAGTACATGTACTGTGTTTAGTTCGTACAGAATTTCAATTTGAAACTACCAATGTTCTCACTTTGAAAAAAAAATTGAGCTACATAATCATTTAGTGCTCTGAAAGAATTAAAATCTATGAGCACATACACACACACACACACACACACACACACACACACACACACACACACACACACACACACACACACACACACACACACACACACACACACACACACACACACACACACACACACACACACACACACACACACACACACACACACACCACCACCACACACACACACACACACACACACACACACACACACACACACACACACACACACACATATATACACACACACACTCTTAGGGAAAGACACGAACTGACTCTTGTTCACGGTATCTCGTAATTTTCTTAGGAGATATTTCTTTTATTAATCAGGATTCATTACCTTTACAATAATTGTTATATGTGCATTCAAAATGGTTGTTTTCTACATTACTTACAATTCATCGGTATTACAAGGGCCTGTCTACGTAGACTTATACTACTCTTTAAGAATAATAATTTATTTATCTACAAAAATCTAAATAAAAAAAATATCTGTGTAGTTAAAATATACTTTTTCAAATGTAATATATAATCTACTTTCCATTTGGGCCAGACAAAGGACCCCAAAGGCCAAACTTTTTAAGACACAGTTTTCTCTATACTAGAGCCAAAAGTACAATATACAATGTGTCTGAAAAAAATTGTGCAAGGTAAATCCGCCCTCTTTGGCAATTAGAAAATACTCTTGTGGCATGACGCTTACATCAACGTCAAGAGCATAGTTTTAGCTTTCAAATACCGTTAGTTTTGTTCAATTTGCTTGATCTTGAGATATGTTAATTTAAATATGAAAGGGTAAAATCACAATTGTGCCGCTTGTTTCTGAAGTCGCTTGTAAAAGTGACACAATTGTGATTCCACCCTTTTGTTGTTTACAACATACTGTATCTCGAGATTAAAACAAGCAAATTGAACACAACCAACAAATGGCATTTGAAAGCTGAAACTTTGCCCTTGACGTTGATGTAAGCATCATGCCACAATATTATTTTCTAATTGCCGAAGTGGGTGCTTTTTACTTGCACATTTTTTTGAGACCTGCTGCAGCATGTCTCAAAAATTGTTCAAATGAAAAGCACCCTCTTTGACATTTATAGAAGACTGCTGCGACACATGTTTACGTCATCATCAAGGGCAAAGTCTTACCTTTCAAATGTCATTTATTCTGTTCAATTTGCCTGTTTGATCTCCAGATATCTTGTAAAAAAACAAAACAGTGGAATCACAATTGTTTCACGTTTACGAGAAGAGGGATGATGCTATCATTGACTGTAGTAAAAGTATTTTATGATTTTACTTTTCGTTGTTAACTGAACATATCTCAGGATTAAAACAAGCAAACTAAACAGAACAAACAACATTTGAAAGCTAAGACTATGCCCTTGACGGTGATGTAAACATGACGTCACAAAAGTGTTTTCCTTATTACCAAAGAGGACGCTTTTGACTTGCACAATTATTTTTGAGACACATTGTATATAGTCAAGTTACAGTTTACACATATACATATACTTAAAAAATTTAAGAATGCAAGATGTTAATGACAATTATTGAATATCCTCGGGTTTCCCCATCGGGCCTAACTGGGCTCCTTGAGTAGGTCCGAGGGTGTTACGGAATGAGAAGGGGTGCAGGGGAAATGTCAACAGTCATTTCTCGCTCTTCATTTGAAAGGTGTAAACCAAACATGACATGAATAATACTGAGGGCAAATTATGTGACATCATGACAGTCATAAGTGTGCAAATACTGTAGTAGACATACTATTGAAGCCTCATGGGTCCCTATGACAGAGTTTACAATAACAAGAATTAACCAATCGTCAAACAAATTTTAGATTCCATTCAAGTTATTGCATACCATTTTGATACTTTCAATGTACTAATATTTCACTATCTATTTGTCTCTGCATAAAACTTTGCACCTTTTAGAAAAGCGCAAAGTTGCACCTTTCAGATTTGCACATAAAATATGCATGAGGGCACCATAAAAAATAAATTCGTTAGGTATGACACGACTGGGGTTCGAACCCGCGACGTTCGGGAGGTGAGGCGGACGTTCGATCACTACGCCATCGAGTCGTTGCTTACTTGTACAGTATAACGTACCTGATAAAATTATGTTAAAGAAGCATTATTTCTAACCTTTAAGGTGCAAAATTTCACCTATAGGCCTTTGTTTCACTCCCTGGAACCTAGAGACGAGCTATTACTTGTTGCTTTGTAGGACAAGCCTCATGGGTCCCTATGGCAGAGTTTACAATAACAAGAATTAACCAATCGTCAAACAAATTCCAGATTCCACAAAGTTATTGCATACTATTTTGATATTTCAATATCTATTTGTCTCTGCATAAAAAGCAACGCATCGAAACAACAATATATCTCATCCAGTATAAATGAATCTTACATTGCAATAGTAACGTATAAATCTGATATCGAGTTATAAAATTCATTACTGCCAATCCATCAGCATATTACACACAATAAGCTTATATATATTACAAAGAACCAAAACGAGACTTGAATTATGCAGAGGGACTGGCCTCAACCCCCACATTACAAACATATCACATATTTAACCCTTTGCGCGCGAATGTTGCAATTTTGCACATTTGCACAATCGTAATAACAATCGGATTAGTTTTCGCAAGTATGCTTGTACCAGAAAAGATATTAACAAATAACCATAATACTTAAAGGTAAATGACATGATTGGGGGTAGTCCTCAACTTGGGCTGAAACTACTCTAGAATCAAGTAAACTATGCAAGGATTCTTCTTGTAGTCAAACGTTGACTCATTCTAAAATAAACAATGTCAATATCACTCGTAGCACGGAAATCTGCTGTGTGGCTCTCTATGGGGCTTATTTTTATCGTCCCCGGATAAAATTAAGATACTGCTATGTTTATGCTTGATTCTCCTTAAGTAAACAAATTGCAGACAAATCATCCCAGATGGGAGATCCACTCCTGATAGTGTATAGTTGGTATATATTTCAACTCATTTGGTTCTTGAGGCATTTTCAAGTGTTCCCAATCATGTCACTAACCTTTAAGCAATATTTATAGAATAATTACCAGTATTAATGGTGCAATAAGGAAAGAAAATATCAAAATAACAATTGTCATTATTATTTCCTCAGAATTAATTTAGAGTGCATCGAGTTATAACGAAATAACAAATTATGTTCGCATACATTAAGTTTGTATCTTTGTATACAAAAAATGCAGGTATTCAGTAGCGTCGTGTAACGAGTGGGGGGGGGGGGTGAACGCGGACAAAAAACGCAGGTCATAAATTATTGTCATTGTTAAAAGGTGGAAAGAGTATAATTTGAAATCTCCTCGCATTAACAAAGTTGAATATTTTATTTCTGCCACGTTTAACTGTTGAACAGGTTCGCAGACACAAAATCTATCAAAATGCTAACAAAATATAAAACAAATATCAACGCTTTAAATATCGAGGGGGTGTTCTCTCCAGAGAAAACAATCGGGGGGGGGGGGGGTATATTTCTGTATACAATAGATGCATAGGGGGCGCCTATGCATCTATTGTATACAGGAATGTTTACAAAAATTACATATCACGTGTTATTTAGAAACATTGCATACATGCATATTCTGCCTCAAATAGTGTTATTACATGTGTATTGTTGCTAGTAGGAGAAAGGAAAAAGGGAAAATGAAAGAAAAGGACAATCCCTTGTATCAATAATTAACTTGGCAATAATGCCATAATCTTCGGGAGGGGGGGGGGGTACATCCCGATCAACCGATCGTCCGATAGACCGATGGTAGCGGCCATTATTCTATACGTCTGGAAGTCTTTCTAGAGTTGTATTAATTGTACAAATTGAATTACAATGAAGGAACAAAACGGGAACAGTCAAGGAAACGAATCACTGAAAGTTTAAGAAAAATCGGGCAAAAATAAGGATCATTTGTACCAAGTGTGAACACAATTGATGCAGAAATAAAGACATGAGAGCTAGTTAAACCAAAACTTTTTACATTTTCGTAAAAACTAACATTTTCGTAACAGATGGCCTCATATCATTTGACCTTTTGTCCCCTAAATGACCTTTGACCTCATCATCCTCATCAACACACATGTGGTATTACCCAAGGATCGTTTGCACCAAGTGTGAACACAATTGATGCAGAAATACAGAAATAAGAGCAAGTTAAACAAAAACTAAAAACTTTAACATAAAACTTTAATATTTTCGTAACAGACCAAGAGACCAACAGACC
Organism: Eucidaris tribuloides; assembly: GCA_001188425.1. Classification (NCBI taxonomy): domain Eukaryota; kingdom Metazoa; phylum Echinodermata; class Echinoidea; order Cidaroida; family Cidaridae; genus Eucidaris; species Eucidaris tribuloides. Next base: position 7,832 of record JZLH01S0592443.1, on the reverse strand, counting down.
AACAGGAAAAGTGATTACTAGGTCTCTGCCTAACTTCATTCAGGCAAGACAAAAATTGAAATCGGATATTTCTCAGCAAAATGTATTTTTACATGTTGTACGAACATAAGTGGTTGTAACCATGTCATGGTTGAGTGAGCACACTTTATAAATGAAACAAAAAATGCCATTATTGACCATTAATTTGCCAAAGGAGATGACTCCTGTGACTTTTGAAAAGTGACAATTTTACCTTTAAAGCATGCTCGCTCATGCATGACTTAATAAATAATCACATTTTTACACAGTAATTAGTCAATGTGTGTAGGAATACTCTCGCCAAATTATTTTGCACGAACTTGTTTTGTTAAAAAGTTATGGTATGTTGAAAAAAGGGGTAGTTACTTTTTTGATGTGTTTATATTGTGACTACAGTAATAAAAATACACAAAATAATGTGTAATATGAAAAGGTCTTGCATCACGGCAGGGAGTCCACTGCGTGTTGGATCCGGGGTTTTCTCCAGTTCGTTATTTTCGTTCGCCGAGTGAGAATGATTGCTCGGTGGGTCCATAACTGTCTGATTGTTTGCTGCATAAATGAGAACAAGCAAAATCCGTATAAAGGGAATGGAAATGAATGTGTTCACGAAAAATATCGAAAGCAAGCTGCATCCAATACCATGTCATCATCAATATAGACAAAAAAAAAAACTACCAAGAAGAAGATGAAGAAGAAGAAGAAGAAGAAGAAAAAAAAAGGTTCCAAAAAGGTATCCATGCAGCCTTGTTACAAAAGCGGCACCTTTATTGACCAGTGCTCTTGAGCACGATTCTGACATTAAAAGGTTAAAATAGCACCATTTTCTCAGAATGCTATCAACTTATCAAGCACCCTTAAAGATAGAGTACAGGATTTGCACGCCAGAAAACGCAAAATGAAATAAATGCACTCAAATCGTTCATCAATTGAAAATTGCAGAAACGATTCAAGAACCAGGCTAAGCATAGGATTTTTCAGCAGGGGCACGGGGGGGGGAACGCCAGCCGCGAAAACTCGCTCAGCGCGGGGGGGGGGTGGGGGGGGTAGTGACGAAACTTTTTGTCTCATCAAAATCCTCAGGATCCAAATTTTCCAGGTCACGCCAGCCACCTAGAACTAATCAGGGCAAGAGGGGGTGCGGTTAGAATTTTTTTTTTACATCCAAATCAAAGTCCAAATTTTGCCGGTCCACGTCACCTCGCAAAAAAGTTCCTATCACTGTCTCCTCCTCTTTTTGGCTTCTTCATAATTTTGGGGGGGGTACCTGGGCACAGTGCCACAACCCCTCCCCCTCGTAGCTACACCCTCATAAGAACCTTTGGTATAATACGTATAGTTTTGGTGAGAATCTGGACATTTAAACTTCAAAATTTACAGTGACGTTAACGTGCACGGACCGTTCCGGTATAGTTCCAAAATTGTCCGATCAGCCGTTAGCTGAAGGTCGCGCGGAGTTTGGCCGTTTTTAACCAATCAGTGTGCTCCGCTGGTCATGCAAAAGTACACATAAACCGTGATCCGAAATTTGAGCAAAATTTAAACTCGCGGAAAGAACAATATTCATGCAACATATCGTTATTAGTTTTTCTCATAAAACAAATTCATGAGGTATGGATCTCAAACTTTCAACACACCATTTGTAAGTACTAAACTACCGTTTGGTATTGATAATGAAGGTATGAAATGAACTTGCACCTGTTAAAATGATGTCGCTATTGTGTGACAAAATGGTGCTAAATTGAACCCCCTTTGCTTGGAGTATAACTTTCACCACGTCTGAAGCATGGTAAAAGAAAATTGTAAATGTGAGACTGTAAATTACAAGAAGAAACCCATTTGAGAATGCGGTTAACATTATGACTTCAAGAAACATCAACATCATATTGAGAACATGCAGGTTATTTGTGTACGTGTTATATATCGTCGACACATATGGTTCGGAATCAGTATAGAGAAGATTTCATGTGATGAGTAAGAGGGAGGGGAGGGGAAGAAACCACGGAAGGCGAAATAAAGATAACCTCGCACCGAAGATACATATTTTTGTTACAAAGTAGAATTTATTACTTCAAAATCCCCTTCCCTGCGTTAAGTTTGAGAATTTATTTCAATCATATTTCTTTTGAAAACGTTTGCAGATAACAAAACTATCAAAAATGCTGACAAAATTGATAAAAATACTAGTGAGCGTTAAAATTATCATTATACGCTTGACCTTAGTTTAGTTAAATTGAAATCAGCAGTACTTTGGTTATTGTTATTCCGCGGTTCTACAGCGGAAAATTTAGGGGGCTATATGGGCTTCATTCGCGGCCAAATCCTCGGCCCAAAAGTTTTTTCGATCATCCCAGCCGCCGAAAAGCCTCTCAGAAGGGGGGGGGGGGGGAGACCGGGGGGACGAAAAAAAAATTCAGTCTTAATCCAAGGTCCAAAATTAATCACAATCAGTCTAGCGGCCGAAAACTCGCTCAGTGGGTGGAGGGATTTCATGTAAAAATTTCAAACACATGTCAAGGGGTATTTTTTTTATTAGTATTTACATTG
>JZLH01S0592410.1:1430-14646 GCA_001188425.1 Eucidaris tribuloides | reverse complement strand
CTCAGTATCTGAATATCATTTTACACATCTCAAGTGCTGGTCGTGCATGCCATAAAGATATTTACACGAGTCGACAATGTAGAAAGAGTATTATGTCTACGGTGTAAATAAGTAGATACTTTTCTTACACAGGTGATAGTATCAAGAATACATGTATTTAAGGATATTATGACGCACTGTATAGCATATCGCTTGTAACCACCGTCAGTTGCATAGATATAATTGAGAATGACAAACAACGCAGAATCTATGTGCATTTGTTCGATGTTCATTATAGCTATTACAAACGTGAGATAAGATCTGTTGCATCATACACACACACACACACACACACACACACACACACACACACACACACACACACACACACACAACAACACACACACACACAACACACACACACACACAACAACACACACACACACACACACACACACACACACACACACACACACACACACACACACACACACACACACACACACACACACACACACACACACACACACACACACACACACACACACACACACACACACACACACACACACACACACACACACACACACACACACAAGCTTAGTTTAAACCATTATTTTGTTTGAGTGAAAAAAAAAATAGTTAAATGAGTGAAAAAACCCTGATCCTCGGCTTTGAACGCCAATACTAACAGGCCATAAAACTAAGTAGGGTGTGCTTGCCTGTATCAAAATCCCCACGGGAGCATTTAGGATCATCAAATAAAACACATCTATAAATTGTAAGAACAATACGTGATAAGTCCTATAATCAGTCTACTGTCTACTGACGGTTATTACACCAAAGATTATGTTATTGATGTGTAAATCCTGAAATTGTAAAACAAATATTGTTCAAATCTCAAATATAGTTTCAGTAAATGGAGAAAAAAGAATATGTCTCTTTGTGTGTTTACACACACTTACCCTCCCGTGCCATAAATATTGCAACATACGCTATAAATCATTGTATGTGAAGTTGAAGGGGTCTTTCTGTAATGATGTCCTGACGAACTTATTATTGGAAAATGACCAATTATTTGAAACAAAATCAATGAATAGTCTTTCTCCTCTCTCCTCCAATAAGGAGAGATTATCCCCATGCAGGCGCACCCACGGCAGAAGGACTGGAACATAAAATGAAACAATTTTCGGCTCCCTATATAGGGGTGGGTGTTTAATTTAACCTAGCATCATAATTCGGTTTCATATTTCACGCGATACGGTTTTGATGGTTTTGGAAGACTTCCAACAAACATAAGACGGCAATATGTTACTTTGAAGCGGTCTCAGAAGGACAACCACATCCAGCAAAGAAGAAGGCGCCTGCCAGCATTGTAAGACAGAGGCAAGGAGGATACGCCTCCTAATTAAAGATGGTGGCCTTCACTCCACATAATTCGATCCAATGTAAAGAAAAGTGACATGGCAGTAAATTTAGGGATATTTGCCATAGTAGACCATCTTTAAAATTGGGAAAGAATAAGAAATTTTAACTCGAACAGGCCCTTTGTAAATATGCGGCGTATTCTCTTTACTGCTGTCTTCTGTTGATGAGAGGTGGTTTTTTCTTCGCTGGCTGTAGTTATCTTTTTAGGGCCTCTTTAGAGTAACATATTGGCAGTTTTGTTCGTTCATATTTATTTATTTATCTAACAGATAAATAGATAAATAAACAAACCCTGAATAGAAACACGGGAATAAACTTCCAATAAATAAGATGCATGAAAGTTAGGCACAAAGTAAATTCCTTCTGAGCATGTATGTTTTTATAACAATACTGAACAGATACCAACACGTGTAAGAACGTGTGTAGAATGTTTCATGCTGGATTAATAAGATTCTAATGTTATGAAAGAAATAGTACTTATTAAATGACATATTTCTAGAAAAATGTAAACGTTCTAAGTTCGTCAGTAAGTTAGGTGCTATTCTGTCTGTCATAATAGAAGTTAAAAAGCACATTGCATTGCTCTCATCCAATGTATTTATACTAGTATCAGTATATTTCAAGAACGTTTTCTACTTTAGGGTGGAGTTTTTTTCACTCCACATTAGAAATATGAATATTAAATATATACATATATTAAATATTAATATTGATACGTAACTTCTGGTATTGCTTAAATCAAGGGCTGACGATTGCAACGAACAATTTTCCAAATGAGATTTTGTTACAATCACTGAAGTAAGGTCTATTAAATTGCATTGATTAACATACTCGGAAGCCAGACAAAATTATCTACTTTGTTTAATCAAGTAATAGTGCGTGCCTCTTTAAATAATATGATAGATTACTGTTCATATCACAAATCAAACATGATAACGTTATCACATGATATTCCCAGCGTTGAATAAATAAACAAATTCACAAATAGGCACATTATCGAGATAATAATACAGTTATGTCAGCATGTAAAATGTATTTTTATATTTTTTGATGTTGATTTCTACAGGTGCTGGAGAATCTGGCAAGAGTACAATAGTGAAGCAAATGAAGATACTTCATAAAGGGGGCTACAATGAACAGTATGTATACCCGAAATACTTAACCATCTCAGTATCATAACATAACTACCTATAGACTTTCAATGTGATATTCTGAGTGCAGGGGCGGCGGCAGGGTAATATCTGAGGGAGGGCGAAAAGTGATGGGGGAGGGGGCCCGAAAATGTCCAATAGACCTAACTTGCATGAATAACCCGGCAGCCCCCATGATTTTCTGTATTTTGATGGGGGGGGGGGGGGAGCTCATCTGGCCCCCTGTAGCGCCAACCATGCCTGAGTGTAGTACTGACAGGATTTGGTTTGGTGTGACACACGATTAATTGATTACTTACAGTCAAACGTTTCTCAGTGGCCAGTTTCTAAGGGGTCATTTCTAAAAAGGCTTTTTAAGATTTATATAACTCGACCACTATGTATTTAATTATATCTGTGTATTTTGACAAAAAATGCATTGCTTTGCTTTTGAAAAGTGGTACAAAATGAAATAAAAAGGAACTAAGACATGTAAGAGTTATGAAACTATTTTTGTCAAGTTTTTGGAGAACCACCTCCACCGTCAGTGAGGTTACACGTGGGCGAGCCGGTGGGCCGTTAGCACACAAAGTGTTAATTATTGGATATTTGCCTTTAATATCTTTATACATTTGTACAAAAAACACACTTATTTTCTGTTTAACAGTGATACGTGGGATGATTACATATTGCGGCCATCGTGGCCTCTTAGGAAATTGCCTTTATGAACGCCATACATTACACTTCTTATTCAAATCATTTTAATCGTGAAAATGCATTCATTGTTCGTTCACTGGAACGATAAACCACATGTTTCGATTGGAAAATAAAGCTAGCTATGAATAACTTACTACATATTGACAAATGGCAACTGACGATTTAAAACAAACTGAGAGACGAGGAAACATCTACGAATTTATGATTGCAACAAAATATAACAAATGATTGTATTTGATATGTTTGTTAATCTGCAGAGAAAGGAGAGAGTTTATTCCTGTCATCTTCGAGAATCTCAGAGAATCAATTGTGGTAAGTCTGGTTTGATGTGCAATTATACGAGGTGTGGCAAACATGAAATGAAACTGTGACAGCCATGCCTATAACGCAATATCAATCGACTGACCGCCCATATGTGTTCCACAACATCTTCTTAACATTCTGTTATATTATTGTTCACCTACATGTCTATGTGCACTTCCTCAGGCTGCTGATGGCACATCCCTGCTATGCGTCCCATCACAAAACTGGAGTTGGAAACAACATAGCGCGGGAATCAATCTGAAGTTACTACATGTAGTTCAGTTGGGTGGAAGTTAACATAATGTATCGAGCTTCTCCAGGAGGCTTATGGAGAAGATACAGATACATACATTATTCCTTTTTTTCATAAGTCCCGGAGAAGCTCGAAACATTGGTTTGGGCCCTTCCCAACTGACCCAGGAACTTCAGATTGATTCCCCGCCCCATGTTTGTGCCACCTCTATATAGTTTTGTATAGGGTTGGGACGACGTGTCAAACAGCAGCCTGAGGAAGGGGCACAAAGTGAGATAGCAGAATGTTGATAAGATGTTGCGCAACACAGAAATATGGGCGGTAGGTCGATTGACATTGCGTCACACGCATGGCTGTCACAGTCTCATTCGGTTTTTTTTGGGGGGGGGGAGGGGCCGTACCTCGTATTTGTTAAAATCCTCCAGAAATTATACGCCTACACATTATTATATTAATGATGAGCTTACGTTTCAAAACCACTAAATCCACTTTCCACCGTGACCCCAGAAATAATGATTTTTTTTTACATCAACATATTACCACCTACTTCTCTGACTACAATAAAAATTTGAAACCAAAGTTCCACAAGCAAACTTCAGTTTTATTTTTCCTCAGGTGCATGTACAACTGTATTTCTCTCAAAGTTAATGACGTGGATATCGCGCACATTGGAAGTGAGCTATTCAATGTAGCTCAACCCCAAACGGTTGATTGAAACAGTCCATATAGGAGGAGCTTTGAACAGACAATATAAAAATATATACTGATACGAGAGTCTCTGGTTGAAACTATGACGAGCCCGAGGTTACGTGGACTGTACTATTTTCCCGAGGGGGCAGCCCCGAGGGAAAATAGTTAACAGTCAACGTAACCGAGGGCGTCATAGTTTCAAACAGAGACTCTCAGGATAGGATATATTTGTTTTATATCCGTCATCGAATTAACCGGGAAATTACACAAAGAAAAAAAAAGGGAAAATGAAATGCACTTACGGTAACCCCTACGAGTAAGTGTGTGTCGCACGGCATGCAGGTGCGCGATATTTTTACTTGCAGTATACGGATAGGGATACAATTCCATTAACGTATACTCTAGCTAGTCGAGTACCAATTTCATAAACCTATAAAACACTAATTTGATCCTCATTCTTATTTAACTATGATCCTAACTCAAATTCGACGAATTTAAGCCAGTGTTAATCTTAAACTTTGCCAGACTTTCATACGGGTGTAGCACGCATAATGTCTTTCACGCGCACGGAAATAAATAGCGTACGGTACATGTGTTTTGTACACACGATTTATTCGGCTTTTTAAGCTCAAATCGCGATCCCGCTGTTGGGTACTAGTCGGCCGCGGGTGGGGCAAATAGTATAGCGCCCTCATTGTTGAGAGATTAATGTACTATGGGACTCGATAAGAGTCCCATAGTACTTTACTATTGTCCTATCCGAAAGTTATAGTACTTTCAGAACTAGACTCACAGAATAGTGTGTTTATTTTTTATCATGTGACATACTTTTGACCAACCAGAATTCAAGAAACTTACAATGAGGGATATAATAATAGTTATTTTTAGCACAGACACCATCGATTATACGATTCTCGTTCGCCACGAAAAAGTATTTTACAGCAATTACGCCAACTTTTATGAATATTTACGTTTTTCTAACGGCAACAAAACGAGACAAGGAGTAGAACATTTCGGGCATTAGCGCGGCTTTTCAATCAATGCGCGCTGATTATTAGAAACTGACAGATAATTTAGCGCAGACTGTTTACGTTTTATTACCAAGAAAATGTCTATTTTTGTCTTTTGTTTTGGTATCATGAATGAGAGCGGCGAATGGCTGATTGAGAGGATTGAATGACTTAGCGCTAAAATTAGCAACCGCATCATTTGAAATGCCTACTATCGACTGACTTGCATTTGTATTTCGATGTATGTTTCTTTCAGCGACTTACAATAAGCCAGATCGTAGAAGAGGTTGAAAAAAAAAATGGCCCCATAATAGTATACATCTTTTTTAAAGAGTGGATAAGTCTTCTACTGAGGTATCTGAGAGCAACCATTACAGTGTGGCCTACATTACTTAGTGTTATTACACACTGGTGCATATGCACTGGTGAGTGGAATACCTTCGCCTGTCTATTCCTGATCGAATTTGTATTTCGTTTAATGCATAATATTATCGCATAACTTTCAAATTGAGTTACACATTTTTTTCAGATGTCGTTTTAAAGATTGTGTCATTGATTTGTAACGTCAAACAATCATCTAAATGAATGAAAAAATCATATCCAATGTGAAGATTAATAAAATAAACACCTCTCATAGAGACTTGGGGTAAAATATTGAGTTTTGGTGAAAATCTGGACGGTTAAACTTCATCCTTTTTCAAATGACTCTGACGTCTTTTAAAAAAAATCTGTGACGTCGACGTGCACGGGCCGTTCCAAAATTGTCCGATCAGCCGTTAGCCGAAGGTCGTGCGGAGGTTAGCCGTTTAAAGAGTCAGTGCGCTCCGCTGGTCTTGCGACGGTACACATAACCGTGATTCGCAATTTGAGCAAAATTTAAACTCACGGAAAGAACGACATTCTGGTAACATGTCATTATTAGTTTTTCTCATAAAACAACAAATTCATGACGTATGGATCTCAAACTTTCAACACACCATTTGTAAGTACTAAACTACCGTTTGATATTGATAATGAAGGGAAGTAATGGACTTGCACATCCCTGACACAATCTTTAACACAAACATTGTAACTTATTCTCCACATGCGCAAATTCTGATTACGAACTGGCATATATACAGGGCAACGAAGTAACTCAAAACGTTCTTAACACACAGTCATCGAAAGTATTTTGGGCACGTGTTTTGGGCAACCCCTCCTCTCTGTTTTTGTGCGAAATTGCCGCACCCCTTTCTTGAAAGTGAAAACTTTTAAAAGTTTCCACGACATAGGCGTACCGAGGGAGTGTTTTGGGGTGTTCAAACAACCTCTTTTGCAAAAGGAATGTCAACACCCTTATTACCCTCTTCTCTGTAAAACATCCTCTTTTTCAAAAGGGGAATGTTTGACCCCGCTATAGACGGAAAAAGGCGATAAGAACAGTGCGATATTGGAGATTAGTCGCTAGGGGTTTGCTTTTGCCTGCCTTTCTCCTTGTTGCTTCACTGTTTAGCCGTGAACCGACACGAATGACATGATTTGGTCCTGGAAGTGGTTATCGTCGGTTAAGATCCTTTTGTTTTGCTTGTCACTTCTACAAAAAAAAAAAAACCACCCCCTTTGAAAAATCTTTAGTAGGTCTATGCTTTACCAGTTTACGACATAATTGCAACTATCCCACCACTCCCTTGCTTCAAAAGATTTATCTGTAAGTCCATGCTGAAAAAAGAAAATCGCGGACTTTTGTTTTTGTTAATTCCCCTCCCCTTATTTCACAAAACGCTGCTTGCTTTGAGCATTTTTTTTTGCCAGCGGCCCCCATTTTTTACCTCCACAGAGTCCACACGGATATATTTAGACGCGCTACTTGGAGTTTGATTAAACCTTACCATAATACTTATCGTAATACTTGCCTGCATGTCAATTCAAAACATTACAACATTTCCACTAAACAGTTATCCCCTGCTCTGGAAAAAGGTTTACTTTTTTGGAAACCTTTATCAGTAGATATTTTTACATCGTATTGACATTTACTGACATTACGAGATCCACTTCTGTCAATTTAATTCGAAATGCGTCGTAATTTTACTCAACCTACTCATCAATCTTCATTTCCAATTTTAAATCTAATTAATCAGACAGTTTTGATATTTTAAAGAATTATTTGGGACACGCGGTATGGACTCTAATCCCTGGTATTACGAATGCCATTACATCACTAATCCGTTTTTTAAATTAAGATTTAATTCAAACGTAGCCAATAAATTATTGACGCATAGTGAGTTAACACACATAATTCAAGTTCACCTACTTTTTTTGTTGGCGGGGGGGGGGGGATGGGAATTTATACTGTAAATTGACTTGACATTGAACATTTCATTTACAACTTCAGCGCTCATTATATTTTCATTTGTTATTCAGGGAAAGATTATGCTGTGCAACAGTTAAAGACACTATTTAAATGCGCAAATTAATAATGTTTCATGTTCAACAAATTCTGAGCTAGATATCCCTTCATGTTTGTGAAAAATAAGCTCCCAGATAAAATGTTATACCTCTCCAGCTTTTTTGCCAAAAACCAAACCAAACAAACAACAGACAATGAAAAAGAAGACAAAATCAAGGATGGTTTTGACAACCCACACAGAGATGTATAGTTGTAACGCACATTATAGTCCATATGCATTTAATGTCACGACAGTTAGAACTAAAGTTAGGAGACTAAATATAACAAATTCTAATCAACGACCTTTCTAGGTCTCTGCCCACTTTTTAATTGACCCGCATTTCTTATTTTCAATACCTATATACATCGTTAATCAGCACGGGGATTATATTTCTTAGATCAGCGTGTTTTAAAATAGAACTCGATCTTTTGACTTGACTTGACTTGACTTAAACTTGTTAAGACCAGAAATGTCAGACTATATAGGCAGAGGAGGGTGACTCTTCAATGTGCGAGTACAAAGAGGGTCGGAGGGGGCCAAAGCTCCCTGTTGTTGAGTCATAAAGTGCTGTAATATAGAAGCTGTATCCACACTACCAGACACATGATGACTTGTGTACATGTATCCTTGGGTTCTTGCAATATTCTGCCTTTCTTTGACCCAACAATAATATACAGGTATAGGAGTTGGAAAATACAATGGCGGCATATTCTCTCGATGGTTTCAGAAACTGAAGGGTGGGTTAAAGGGTGAACCTACCACCGGTTAGTTAAAAGAAGAAATCTTTCCATACTTTTGTACGTAATATTCACTATCGAATTGTTAGTATAGGTTCATTTCTTAACTAACCCGACTACTTTAAATCCAACGTTCTGAGGGTGAATTGTGTGGGCGAAGTACGTTAAAGTAAGCCTCGTGTACAGAAATAACAAGAGTACTTACAGGTGATTTACAAGGATTTGGTTGTCTATAAGCAATACGACCCTCTTACACATTTTCTCGTATTTGAAATCCTTTAACACTTGATGTGATTTTGTTGAAGCTTCTGATTTTGTTTGATCATACCTGAATTGGAGGATGATATCTCTTCAATCCGGAATCCAAAGAAGTATAGTGTGATGCAGCAACGGCACTTTAACGATTTGATCCTTCTATTAACATCTCAATTCCCTTCGACCATCCCTGAATTATAAAATGATATATCTCTTTAAATTTTTCCATGCCAAATTCGCTAATTTCCATTGATCAATTAACATCGGACATTGGCTTATCACTTTTCCAGTTACAGAATAAGATTTTGCACTTAATTACACAAACAAATACCCAACATTGCGTATTCTAGTTTCATTTTCCCATAGGCGCGTTTACAAACTCCGGCAAAGAAATGCGTTTTCCTCCAAATTCCTCAAAGTGGATTTAGCGCTTTTTGGTTGCAAGCTCTTCAAATACAATGAAAAAAATGAGTAGGGATTTACTAATCCGTATTAATTCTCTTAATACAGATTCAGCAAGTCATTCACACATTGCGTATACATGAAAGAAAAGCCCACACGTATCCTCTATTTGCGTTTGACAGTCATACCAGGTACTCCTAGTGTGAAGTACCATCTGAGTAAACCCCATTTCGCCCTGTGTAATCGCTTGTGTAACTCGTACCGCCATGTGCAGCTAGCATAATCAGCTACGCGTGTCACTTTAATTCGTTGTCATGTCATATCGAAAACTCATATTGGCCGTGGCATTTCGTTGAATGTTAACTGTGCATGAGCGACGACACGTGCAGTGCTGACAAGAATATTAAATTTAAATCTATTTAATTTACGAGAGAAAAAAAAATATTGTAATCGTGATACGAAGACCTTCATCAACAGGAACTATGGTTGACATACTGCCCATCAGTGTGGCTAAAAGGGGTATTGGATTTTGAATCTAAATTTATACAACCAGTTATTTTTTACACTTTCTATGTCATGATGTCGGAAATAATAAATGGATGAATGAATAAGTAAATAAAATAATAAATAAATAAATAAATAAATAAATAAATAAATAAATAAATAAATAAATAAATAAATAAATAGGTACGTGTCGGTATTTAAGATTCTATAATCCTGTCAGAGTGATTTAGTCAGGATATGCGTACACGGTATAATAATAGACAAGATAATATTTGCAATTTTGTATAATTTCTATAAATAGCGATTTTCACTCCTCTGGGATCACTCAGGAGTGAAAATTGCTATTCTTCATCCACACTTTAAAATTAACTCATTTAAGTGTGTGTGTGTGTGTGTGTGTGTGTGTGTGTGTGTGTGTGTGTGTGTGTGTGTGTGTGTGTGTGTGTGTGTGTGCGTGCGCGCGCGTGTGTGTGCGTCATACATATTGAGACTTCATGTGGACTTCGTGGCTATATACGGGTCAATAATTAATACATAAATACATACATACATACAAACATGCATACATACATACATACATACATACATATTGAGATTATAATCCACCAGTATATCGCGCTAAACGCTGAATTGCATGTATTACCTTCCACACCAATGATATCCAAAGGCACGCTCACATCTCTTTTTCATATTATCATTATAGTCCCCAATGCATAAGTTATATGTACATTTTTCGAGAAAGCAGGATATCATTTCATTTCACGAGTTAAGTGTTGTAGAGTCAACCAGAATAGGCACATCACGAGTTATTTTGAGGGGAGGGAATGGGAAAGCCCTTTACAACAATTGGCTCCCTCCTTTAATGGGTGACGGACAAGACATATATTCACACCACACGTGTTGCCAACAGGACCCTTGGGAGACGCTCTTAACTATAACGAGTATCATTCAGTCAGGTTGTAACCTATTTCGATTCAACAACTCATTCATCTTGAACACGTGACAGGACGTAACCGTACAAAATGATATTTATATATACATGTAGTAGTATTATTTCCGTCCATTTTGTTCCTTATGATTTCCTTGTTTTAGTGAGATGTCCTGGCATAATTCGTAACATAAAAGGGGTCACACACACGCGCGCACACACACACACACACACACACACACACACACACACACACACACACACACACACACACACACACACACACACACACACACACACACACACACACACACACACACACACACACACACACACACACACACACACACACACACACACACACACACACACACACACACACACACACACACACACACACACACACACACACACACACACACACACACACACACACACACACACACACACACACACACACACTCACACATACTCACACACAAATACTGTTTGAGGAAGATGACATCCTAATATTTGTACTTGTATCTACACCACTTCCATAGCATCGCTACCCACCTGCATGATTCTGCCTGTCTGTTTCTCCGAGTGTCTGTGCGTTTGTGTGAACATTGGATTATGATCATTCACGTGTTAATCCAAACTTACCCCGACCAAATCTCGTAGACTAAAATAAAATACCTCTAAATCTTGAGTCTGGGGGAAAAATTCTATGCGCGAAAAACATTACGTCTATGTTATGATCTGCAGCATAATTATGTGACATGAGATAATAAGTGATTTGCAATTTCTGAAACAATGATAATACATATTTTTTCAGACGTGCTCGTTCTGTTAAATACGTACATGTACTTAAACCGTGGTCCTTAACTTAAGTTGATTTGCCATTTTTAAGGGAAGGTCAAGGTGATTGTTCAAAACTCCATTTGTTTTAATATTATATTTAGTGTAATTGGTAATCTTGAAAAAAAAATCCCTTTTTTGGACCTAAAGTAGCAATTTTTTTGCTTATTCTTCACCGAATTTTCAAATTATTTTATCCTCTTAAACCTTTTACAGGCCATAGTTTTAGCTATGAAGAGATTACGACCGCCAATTCAACTGAAAGACGCGGAATTAGAACCATGCGCAGAACACATCAGAACAACGACGAGCTCATCTGATGCTACGATATCACAGGTAAACGTTCGATTTCATTTGAATTTATCAGTTAAGGTATTATATTCATTTATCTATATAGATTCAGATTTCAGATTTCATATGTTAGTGCCCAAAACACTGGAAATGTGTTGTTTACATGGAAATGATAACAATAAACAAATTATAATCAACAAAAAGGAATAAATAGAGTTATAATACAATAATATTGTATTATATCTTTATATTATGTATTATATATTATATATTATATATTATAATTATATATTATATATTATATATTATATATTATATATGATACATGTATACGACTGTACGCAAATGTTCTTTCAAAACATCGAGTAAAAAGTTTATACATGCTTTCACAGAACAGTGTGTAAGTATAAGTAAATGTTACAACTCATTTGGTTCTTGGGGCATTTTTTTTTTACTTCTCCCAATCATATCATTACCCTTTAATCTGCGGGCTTGACATGGTGGGTCCAATGATCAGGGGAGTACTCTCTAAAGACGTGAGATCCAACACTTACACAGGGATACAAGACTATAAACCCTCATATTTATCTTTTATGAAGCACCTTGTGGAGCTGTCAAGTGTGTTATGTGACTCCAAAACATATACTTTTTCTCTTGCAGGAATTCTTCGAAAACACCCAAAGGTTATGGGCTGACGAAGGAGTTCAAGCGTGCTATGAACGAGCCAACGAGTTTCAACTTATAGACAGTGCAAAATAGTAAGTTTCCAGAAAGTTTCAAGAGTAATTTCATATTCGAACAATTACCCCGTAAACAATTACCCCCGGATAATTACCACCAGGACAATTACCCCTCAATGGCAATTACCACCGGAAAATTCCCTGTGGATGATTACCACCTACACAATTGCCACTTTGGATAATTATCCCTTTGACAATTGGCAATAGAACGAACACTGTAAAAAATACCGTATTTTTACGGGGAAATTACGCAACCGTAAAATAATTACGGTTATTCTAATGATTTTTACGGTGTACAGTGAATATCATTAAAAGAAGCGTTACGGTGGAGGACCGGTAAATTACGGTTAACTGTAACAATTACGGTGGAATCCCTGACAGCGTGTTCCACCAATACCCCGTAAAAAAAAAACTAAAAAAAAAAAAAACTTTTAACGGGGGATGGGTGGCAACTCGCTGTTAGGGATTCCACTGTAATTTCTACCGCTCTTCCACCGTCAAACCGTGGGTTTTCACCGTAAACCGTAATAATTTTATTAAAATAGCCGTAATTATTTTTACGGTTCCCCGTAAAAATACGGGC
>JZLH01S0592343.1:37230-48992 GCA_001188425.1 Eucidaris tribuloides | reverse complement strand
AATCTCGCAGTCCGCAGGCCAAAGTTCAAATGTCACAGCTCATTTTACAAACTGGTTTCTGCACGATAACCTAAAAAGTATTGGACGGATGAAAATTCTTGGTGTGTAGGTAGATGGCACTGAAATACAATTCAAGTAGGTATTTAGAGTCGCTGTTCAAAGTCAAGGTTCACAACTCATTATACCTGCGAATTGTTTACAGACAACGTAAAGAGATACTGGAAAGTTTAATTTTTGGTAAAGTCTTTGGTATGACCCGGCCCGGACGCGATTTTTTTTTCCCACGACATTGACGAAATAAACCGCTGCAAAAACAAAATCGTACTGCGGGTTTCGAATCCGGGTCAAAACGCGCAATTAAAGGGACCGTAAAGTCGCAAGTCGTGGGCGTTTGGACCTGGCCCGACTCGGGTAATATTCGGAATGCCCGTATACTTTCGGAAAACGAGCGCGCATGAATTGTGTGCAATTCCCTATGCAGCACGTATTCACCGAAGAAAGGCGAACTAAGCCCAACTGACCCTCATTGGCAATTCTGTTCGCAGCCCCACGATTGTTGTTACGCTTTAAGAAGTGAAATATTTTGAGCGACCATCCAGTTTTCCCCATTAACTGCTCACTGCTGTGTTCTTAAATTTTCGTCGGCTGGCAATCATTCATGTGTTAATTTTATCCGTGCACAGTTCGCCAATGACATCATATCTATCTCAAATTTTGGGTTCTAGGGTGTTTATTTGTCCATCCAAACACTATCTTAGTTATAAGAGAGCAAAGTTTGATATGTTTAACTCACCTGAGCCGAAGGCTCCAGTGAGCTATTGCGATCGCTTTTTGTCCGTCGTCCGTCGTTCGTCGTGCGGCGTGCGTAAACTTTTACACGTTTTCATCTTCTTTAAAACCCATAATTGAATTTAGCCCCAAACTTGGCAGGAATGATCCTTAGGGGTGGGGATTCAAGGATTCTCAAATGGTACCCTGCCCCCCCCCCCCCCCAGGCCCGGGGGCAGGGCCATAAAGGGCCAAAAGTAGGTAATTTTTCAAACATCATCTTCTCTAGATCCAGAAATAGTTTGGCTAATGGTGCAGTCACACCTTAACGATTTATCCAGCGTATGCCGACGTATGAAAATTTTGGCGAATACGTCGTCATACGTTGAATAAGTTATGGGTAAGTTTTGTAAAAGTTATGTGCACGCTGAAGCACGCTGGCACACCTCGACGATTTAGCCAGCGTGTGCCGACGTATGAAACATTTTGCGAATACGTTGTCATACGTTGAATAAGTTATGGGTAAGTTCTGTATAAGTTTTGTGTAAGTTATGTTTACGCTGAAGCACGCTGGTACATGATTGTATACGTCGTAAAAATTTGTGCAGGCAATAGTCTACTTGATTGTAGAACAGGTTTGTTCCCAAATGAGCACTGGTCTCGATCATGCTATTTCTCTTTAAGTGGTCTGCAAGACAGAATGATTTCGGCGTGTTTGTTTTTCTTGCGGGAGCGGCGGGCATGGGGATGGATAAAGTGCGCGTTATAACTTTTGGTTTGCGCATTTGACGTGTCCCGTGTTCAGCGGTTTGCATGTATTTTCCCCTCGCTCGACGAAGTCGGAGGGGATATAGCAACGCCCCGTCCGTCGGTCCGTAACACTGGTTTCCGTTCGATGACTTCAGTAATGTTTGGTGGATTTTCATGAGATCAAAAAATGAAGGTACATGATATCAACATACAGCCCAAGTTTGATTCGGAGGGTGTAGCTCAAGTCAAAGGTCATAGCTCATTAATAAGAAAAATGGTTTCCGTTCGATAACTACTAATATTTGACGGATTTTGAAGAGATTTGGTATGAAGGTACATGATCTTAAACTACAGCCCAAGTTTGATTTCGGTGTAGCTGAAAGGTTAAAGGTCACAGCTCATTTAATATGAAAATTGGTTTCTGTTCGATTACTTTAGTAATGTTTAAAGGATTTTGATTTTTAAAAAAAATATGCTAGAATGGTGCATGGTATCAAAATACAACCAAAGTTTGATTTTGGAGTGTGTACATGTAGGCTAATACAGTGGTGACCGAAAGTATCGTCACGTTCCGAACGCATGCAAACGCAAGACACGCATTTGCTATGCTGGGTTAGCGTTTCGTCGTTTCATCGTTTCAAGGAACGAGTTTCCGTGAACGCGTTCGGAACGTGACGATACTTTCGGTCTCCACTGTATGTGAATATAGCTTATCCTGCATATTCAAAAATATGGTTTCTTTTTGATAACTTTTGTAATGTTTGACAGATTTTAATGAAATTTAGTATAAAGGTACATAGATGCAAAATACAGTTTGATTTTGGATTATGCACATTTATGTCAAAGGTCAAAGGTCGTAGCTCATTAAATATGTAAGAACAGCTAATTACATGTTACGTTCGATGACTAAAAAAGTAATGTTAGACAGATTTTGATCTTCGAGTCTGTAGGCCAAAGGGCAAAGTTCACACTTCATTAAATATGCATATGTATGCTATTTGTACCCGGCGAGGGGATGCTACGCTTTTTTGGAGGGGGTGCTACGCTTTGCGTTGTCCTTGTTGTGATTAACACAAGATGCGTGTACACCGTATATTGCTTACAGTAAGTATAGTTCGATAATCCTCGATCCTCATGCATCTGTACCATGAACAGGACTAAACTGTATGTGTCTAAAGTACGTGTGTATTTACATGTGGATGCTCAGAAGTGTGTACATGTAAGCTGGCTATACTACCTGTTGACACTCTGTGACTATTATTTCAATAACTTGTTTGCTGCTAACCGAAAGGAATGTTCTTCATAGAAACAAGTCTTAACCGAAGGGGGTGGGGGAGGGGGGGGCGTTAATGCAAGCTAAGCTTTTGTTTGGGGGAGGTGTGCACTTGAATGAATTCCTGAAGATAAGATGGGGCAATACATTGTACCTAACAGACTTCGAAAAGTAAACCCGGGGAATTTTGGAGCAAATAATATATCTTACAGGAAGCCAATGTAATTCTAGGTACAGTAGATTGGCGGGTTAGAGTGGGTTTCACTAATCTTTCCGATGAATTTTTAAACCTCAGTTATTTCACTGACACACAACATAATAATTCTGACTGGAGAAGACCCATTATATCTCACATCGCATCCGTTTGAGTATAGTGAAAATCTCCTTGCAGGTCATTTGTGTATAGAAATAGGTACTCGCGTTATTTTTAGTTTGCTAAATGCATATCTGTTAAAGGTAAATAGCATGGTTGGAGGTAGTCTCAACTTGGGTGAAACTGTTCTCATGCAAAGAAAGCGGTGGGCAACTATATTTCTAGCAGGGGGAAAATTTGGTTGTCAAAAGTTGACTCGTTCTAAAATAACTTTCATCAGTATGCCTTTGGTCAGACAAATCTGTTGTGTAGCAGTCTATGGGATTTCATTCTCTCGAGACTCGAAACAAAACGCTAGTATGATTATATGTTTATGCTTGATTCGGCTTAAGAGAGCAATTTCAAGATAAATCCTTCCAGCCAGGAAATGCACTCCAGCTGGTGTATCCATTGATATATCTCTCAACCAGTTGGATCGAGTGGCATTTTTTATTTCTCCCAATCAAGGAGCCAGCAACTAACAGGCATAAGTTAAGAAAAGATTTGAGTTCTTGCCAACCAACCAGATCGCACGTGCACTGGTCTGGAGCTGACCATGCGTGACCGATGCATGCCACCCGACGTGTGTTAGTCGCGCCGTGGTAATGTATGCACTGTTTGAATCGATGAGCTCCCTCCCCCTATAGCTGTTTCTGCAAGTTGCAAAGACGTAAAATAAACACAAATTAACTAATTTATAGGGCCTTGCTGAGGGTGAGCATCGCACAGTACCCTTTATTTAGGCTGTCTTTATCACCATGTACCATAATTCTCACAATACTCGCAATGTCATTTTTTTTTAACTTATGCCTGTTAGTTACTGGCTCCTTCTCCCTTTAATTCTGACCATACTATTGGCTATTGTTGTACTGCACACAAGTAACTTTACCAGAATGGATGTTTGCTATGCCGGACGTCATTTAGTTGTTCCTGTCCTTGTGGCGCTGAATTATTGAATACACAAAAATAGCTTTCTCTGCACCCCCAAAACAACAACAAACAAACAAACTAACAAAAGTAATCTTGTCTCCTTTTATAATGGTCCAAGAAAGGTCGAGGTGATCAATTCATGTCGGAAAACACTTTTGAATTGTTGTGTCCATGATTTGCAGTAAACCCCGAAATGAGCTTATCGGTCATGTCGGTTTAATAAGCAAAGTCATAGATTCAGTGATTCACATACTCCTATCACCAAAGCGTTGGGACTGAAAACAAATGCTGATAAAATTCAAACACAATGTGGTGACATAATGTCACTCACTGTATTTGGATTTTACACCACCGTTAAAGTAGACTGCAAGATCTGATTTGTGTATCAGCTAGTTTTGACATTCATTTGAGAACATGTTTAAGATTCGAGGTTTTATAGCCCCACTAATGATGTACTTCAATTTCCATGAGGTACATGTATTACATATCTCATTCAATAAATTGAATAATGGTGATCCGTTTTTTTTATGTGTGTGTTTTTCGGAGGGGTCGGGAAATAGAAAATTCTAAACCTCTTTCTAAAGCTGTCAGTGTTGATGTCGAGTGGGGGAGGGGTGGGGGATGTTTTACGTGTTTGGCTTGCAGTGTCGCAAGTGGAAAGGAGAATGGCAAGCAAAAATTTACTGTCGTCGTCGTCGGCCCCCTGTCCCAGCTTGTCGGATGCTGTTTGGTTTGCAGTTTGCCTAGTAATAAAAAACACACAATTTGACCGGCAAAAACTTTCCCGACGGCTGGGCTGACCGGAGAAATTTGGACGTAGGATTTGGCTGCGGATGAATGAACCCCCCCCCCCCACCCCCTTTGTAAAATCCTGCGTACGCCTATGGAGTCTGGTGTATGGAATCCTTATTCAAAAAGAAAGAAAAGAAAGAGACGGGGCGGGGATAAAAAAAGTACGTAGCGCAACAATAACAAAAAGGGATTTGTGTAGCTTGGTCCATTGCAAATATACTTCCGCAACCCTGGCAATGTGACAAAAGTTGTGGAAGTTTGTCTTGTGGCATCCAAAGGTAATGTCGCCAAAATTTACAGTTTTGTGGGTTTTTAGCTCACCTGAGCCAAAGGCTCAAGTGAGCTATTGCGATCGCTTTTCGTCCGTCGTCCGTCGTGCGTCGTTCGTCATTCGTCGTGCGTCGTGCGTAAACTTTTACACATTTTCAGCTTCTTCTTCAAAATGCATGATCGGATTTGGCCCAAACTTGGCAGGAATGATCCTTAGGGAGTGGGGATTCAAGGGTCCTCAAATGATACACCTGGCCCCCGGGGGGCCCAAAAGGGCCAAAGTAGGTAGTTTTCAAACATCTTCTTCTCTAGATCCAGAAATAGTCTAGTTAAGCCACTTTGCGTGTAGATACCTCTATATGTGCTGAATTAATGTTCCTCATGAAAATGCCCAGGGTGGCCCCGTTTGACCCCTAAGGGGGACAAAAGTTTGGGGGTAGTGCCCTATGGGTAAAATTCACATCGCATCAATGGATTAAGACCAAACTTGGTGGGAATGATCCTCAGGGGGAGGGGATAGAGGGTTCCGGGAATGGTACACCAGGCCCCCCTGGGGGCCCAGGGGACAGGGCCCATAAAGGCCCAAATTTGGTTACTTTCTAACCACAAGCCCATTTGTAACCAAACTTGGGTGGTAGATGCGTGACAGGGACCTCAATGTTATTTGGGGGTCAAAGGTCACATATTTAGGTCAAAGGTCAAATTAAGTCAAATGATAGAATATACCTGCAAGTTTCTTCTTTGGTTGGTATTGGCCCATTTGTGACCAACTTGGATGGTAGATGCCACATACATGTATAGTGACTTCAATTTTAAATTGGGGTCAAGGTCACATAAGTAGGTCAAAGGTCAAATGTTAAGATACTAGGGCGTGCCTTGTTTTTATAAAAACGGATGTTACAATTTGATTTAACGTGGCAAAATCAGCTATATGGCAAGGGGATGCAAAGTTTTCTAACTGGTTCATTTAGCTACATTGGTGCCCAGATATCAGGCTCCAAGGGCCAAAACTATTATGTATAACTGATGTTTTTTTCTATGGGTACCATAGAGAATTTGTGAGACCTCAGGTGAGCGTCGTGCCCCCCGGGGCTCTTGTTTTTTTAAATTGGTGGAGTTGTTGGCACCTGCTGATCAAGATATTGCTTCAAACTACACAGGTTAAAAATGAAACATTTAGATTTTCAATCACTACATGGTTTGAAGGCGGCGAATTTACAAGTCTAATTGCTGCTTGGTAAACCATTACAATAACATATCATTTTAAACAAGTATTACTTTAAGCACAGCCTAACAGTGCATGAGCACAGTTTGAAAAAAAAAAATGTGAGCTACAATCCTTCATGCTTTTAGTGTCTTTGACAAGGTCTAAAAATGAAGCCCTGAAAAAAGTGTATTTCAAAATGATTTAGTGCTTTAAAAAGGTGTAAATCTACAAGCACTCAAGTTGACCAGATTCACCTATCCATTTCCTCCCATAGACTTACTGTGTATAGATCTAGGCCATTTTATCCTCCACCGGATTGAAAAATGTTTATTCATGCATATCTTACCAGTGGCAACATAACTTTCCAGACTGTTGTATTCTAGGGTGCTTATTTGTCCATATATCAAAGTTTCCTCTCTTTTTTTAATTGGAACTCCACAGTGTTAGCCTGTTACTTTAAGCGTTTGTTAAAATTGTAAAAGGTAGCAACCACCCAGGGGTGTAGTTAATAGTAACAAGGGGTAGGCACGTGCCCCAGAATTTTGTGTGTCCCCATGTGAAACTCTGAATGCAACTGAAAAATGTACCGAATTGAAAGTAAAAAATAGATATATACATGAATATATAATTATTGCAATACAGAGCAGATGAGATCGACGCCGTGCTGTAGTAAAATGGTGATTGTTGGGATAGCCCATGAAGGTAGAAGTAATCATACATGTAGCATAGGCGTACGGAGGATTTTGCGAGGGGGGGGGGAGGGTGTTCATCCGCGGCCAAATCCTTTAGGTCCCAAATTTTTCCCAGTCAGCCTAGCCGCCGAAATGTCGCTCGGAGGGGGGGGGGGGTTTCACGAGAAATGTTTAATTCAAAGTCCGAGGTCCAACATTTTTCCCGGTCAGCCCAGCCGCCAAAAAGTGTCGCTCAGCGGGGGGTTGTAGCGAAAAATAAAATCAAAAAATGTGAAAGACCCCCATTAGCAAACAACGAAAACACCCCCTACCCACCCCCGTGCGTACGCCTATGAACCGTAGAATTTGCGTAAATATGCTAGATCTACCAAAATTGTTTATCCAAGCGATTTCTACACTAAATGATGCGCTTACTACAGGCCAAAAAGACGGCATACCCGTGCTCGTCTACTGTAGATCGGAAATTCGCGGCAATTCTGACGTGCTGGTTTGTAGACGCCCTGTACATTATGTGTTTGCGCTTAGAATAGCAACGTAAGTCCACATCCATGTTGCGGTCGTTTTACATATTATTTAATCCGTTGGAGACGATTTGATTTCACTACAACAAGCATTTTCCATAGACCAATACACGAGATATCTCGCACTTAGTGTCCAACGGTTTCATATGATATTACAAGAAAAAAATATCCATGTTTGTCGTGAATTTCAAATGTTGACTTGTAAGTTGTATTATGGTATTCGGAGCAAATTGGTCGCAAAGACCCGTTTTCTCGATCGATGATTTGGTGCTTTCAGATTTCTACGTGATTTTTGTTTAATCAGCCAAATGTTCTTTCTTTCAAAACGTTATTGAGTAAGTAGATATTTGAAATCTTATACAACAATTGTCTGAGGAGTTTGAAGAAAAAGGGAATCGGGAATCATTGTGTGTGTGTGTGTGTGTGTGTGTGTGTGTGTGTGTGTGTGTGTGTGTGTGTGTGTTCTACTTCTTTTAATTTTCCAATCATGTTTAATAATACTGGGTTTGATCAACCAACGAACAATTGTTAAATCCAAATCCAGGTCCATTTTTTCCCCGGTCAGCCCAGCCGCCGCAAAGTCCAGTTCTACTATTTCTTTACTACCTAAATAATACGTAATGAGGTATTGAATCATTAATGCTGAAGTACTTGACACGCGCTCCATGTGTTAGTGTTAAACATCGCACAGTCCCGAGAAAGTAAAATGAAATTGTTTGTATCACACTGAGCCCCTATACAAAACCCAGTGGGTTTGGACTTCTTCAAAGTGAATGAATGATATGAATAAGGACCTGTGCACGAAATGTTACAAAGGCGGTGTCCAGTTATTCAAAATACTTGAACACACTAAACACATAGCTTAGATGGTCAGATTGAAAAAAAAAATCGTCATGGCTTTCAAGTGATTATTCACAAATGAAGTCACAGTTTTTACTTTTGTATTTTTAAGTAACTTGCATCAGTTGCATGCGTGAATGTGCGTGAACCCTTTTAATAAAATATTTGAGCTGGTTCTCTAAATGTGCTTCGTATCGTAGCATATAAGACAGCCAATCTAATCGAATTCAGCCATCAACTGACTGAAATGCTACATAGACTGTATCTACACGGTCGGTATGTTCTCAACCAATAACAAGTCTCAGATTCTCACAACTATTTGGTAATTTGCGTGAATCCTTTCTTAATAGCATATTCTTTTCTCCAATTAAAAGAAATTATCTCTTAATGTGTCTTGTATTGTAGCCCCCCCCCCCCCATCAGATGGCCTATCAAACGATTCTGCCATGTGTTCCAACTGACTGCAATTTTACATAGACAGTATCAAATTATTGAGGTAAAATGCTATAACCTTCTAAAACACATAGTCTGTATGTTAGCTGGTTAAGTAAACACTAACTCATGTCTTTTAACCAATTACAAGTATCAGATTCTCACAACTATTTGGTAATTTGCGTGAATCCTGGCTTTCTTGATTACATGTTCTTTTCTCCTTGTACCGTAGCCCTCCTCACATCAGAGGGTCATGTGTTCCAAGTTCCAACTGACTGAAATGGTACATAGACGGTATCAAATTATTGATGTCAAAATACTAACCTATTTAACAGACGGTCTGTACAAGTATGTAATTTGCCTGAATATTTTATTTTCTAATGAAAATATTTGGGTGGGGTTCTTTTTCGCCGATTAAAAGACAGAATATTTCTGTTGATGTGCCTTGTACCGTAGCATGATACGACCAATCAAAACGAATTCGTCCATGTGTTGCAACGGCTGAAATGATAAATAGACTATATCGAATTAACACACAGTCCGCATGTTTACTGCTAAAGTAAAAAAAAAAGAATAGCTCGTGGCTTTCACCAATCAGAAGTCTCAGATTCTTAAAAATTGCATGAATCTTTTAATTCCTAATAGCGTATTTGAGTGGCTTCTATATCGCCAGCTTGAAATAAGTTTTCTCTTGATGTGCCACATTATAAGCGGTCAATCAGAAGAAATTAATTCTGCTATGTGTTCCAACTGACTGAAATGGTAACTAGATGGTATCGAATTATCGATGTCAAATTACTAATCCACTTGAAAAATATAACTCGCGTCTCTCAACCCATCACAAGTCTCAAATTCTTACAACTATTTAGTGATGTACTTGAATCTTACTTTCTAATAGCGTATTTGAGTCCTTGATGTTCTTTTCCGCCAATTAAAAGAAGTCCTCTCTTAATGTGCTTTGTACCGTAGTCTCCTACATGCACATGTCTGCATCAGTAGGCCAATCAAAGCGGCTTCGGCCATGCGTTCCAATTGACTGACCATTTATTGTTCGTATTGTATTGGAACGGGATTGAGCAAAGGGTTTTAGACCGCTTTGAATACATGGTATTCCATTCACATTATGTAACTCCCATTGCTGTCGTATGCATGTGTTAGTGTCTACTACGTGACATTTGTGTTGAGAATTCCATGCTCACTGCGTTTTGTTGGGTGTTTTTTCTTCATTGACTTCGGTTGACAGTCAAGAACTGATGCCGCTTAATTTGTTAGTAAGAACGCGAATGAATCCAACAAGCGTAATAGCGTATAATAGGTAGGCCTCATTGGATACGTGACTGATCATGGGTAAAGGTCGTAGCAAAATGATGTGAAGTTTTGACTAGCGAATCAGACGACGGACTGTAGTAAAATATCTTTATAAAACAACAACGACATTAACAACGAAGCAGCTGAAGAAAATCGAAGACAATGGTCAAATTTTACAGTTTTAGAGTGAAACGCAATATTGCCCATGCCCTAATATGTATCGTGGTGGGCTTTTGCATTCTGGTGATGCTCATGCCTTCGTTAGAGTCCAGCGATGATGATACAAGGGAAGTGAAAAGTGCCGAGAGTAAAATGGACATAATGCCTAAAGTGGTGAAGAAGCCAGTGGCAAAGCATACGAAAAAAGCGGTTCCGTCAGGACCTCACGACCCGAAATATCGTAAAAAACCTCTTAGTGTTAGCGTTGAAGAATCTCCGGCGAAACGTCCATTGCAGAGGATAAGTAGGGATTCGTCCAGTACCCTTAGGTTCAGACTACCTAGCGGTATGAAGGGCTGCACCAGACCGTCCCCGTACGGAAGAGGTTACGTCGTAAATCGTGACCAGAAGGGTAACCTGGACAGTTCTTGTAAGATGGATCACAAACAGGTAAGATAGCAATGGCACTAGATGATTCCTCTTCCCTGCCCGCTACTCCACCCATGCAGCCTTATCCACGTTGCTGTCCTAGTCCCAAGTTCGAGTCTACATGTAGGACTAGAAGCACGAGGATGTTTCATTTTTATCGAGTCCGTGTACTACAATGTAGGTCTTTGACCAAGGTTCCAAGCCTACACGTGCAATACAGCGGTCTATTTCCGGAACACTTGTTGTGGTTGTTGTTGTTGTCTATGCAAGGTCACGTATAACAATTTGTACTCCACTCAAAACAAGGGACGGTATAGTATAGCGTGAAATTTAATTACTAATGAAATATTCCAATAACACCCATTGTTAAGTAAAGAATAAACTATTCACTAATACAAGTTCCAAAGTAATTCTGAAAGTGGTTGCAGACGAAAAACGAAAAGCTGTACTACTGCATGTACTGTGAGAAATAGTAGCTGTAATGAGTTACCTTTTACCAACTCTCTAGTCATTCTAATACCATGGTTAAACCTGAATGCTAAAAGTTCGATTTCATTTCCCGTTTCCAAAAGTAATCTTGATTTTTTTTTGTCGTAATACAAATGTTTGGTTGAAAGAAGGGCCTCTAAGCCCTCAATTAAAAGTGTACTTTTAAGAGCAAAGTACATGTACATACAATTGCACACAGATCTACACAGATCCAGATCCATATAGTGGTATAATACACGGACTTGCTGAAGAACAAGCCATTTGGCTGAAGCAAGTCTTTTTAAACCGTGTGTGAAATAAAAATATAAATACAAATATCAAATAACAAAAAATACAATGAATACCACTATATGGATCTGGATCTGTGTAGATCTGGTGTCAATGTATGTACATGTACTTTGCTCTTAAAAGTACACTTTAATTGAGGGCTTAGAGGCCCTTCTTTCAACAAACATTTGTATTACGACAAAAAAAAATCAAGATTATCTTTGGAAACGGAAATGAAATCGAACTTTTAGCATTCAAGGTCTTACCATGGTAATTAAAACTT
>JZLH01S0592265.1:0-11020 GCA_001188425.1 Eucidaris tribuloides | reverse complement strand
TTTTCGCTAGAATTCACAATCATCTTCATTGGCTGGAAAATGCATTTCAATTCATGTGTCGCAGGTTCGAAGCGCGTAATAAGTTGTAGGGCTCCCAGGCGTTGTTTTAGAGCAAAATGTTGAAGGAGCTATACCGGAAATATGCGAGGTGTAGGGACTTTTGAAGGAAAACAAAACAAATATATTATAGTGACACATTGTGCATAGGCCTGCTGTCTTCATTGTCTTTAAATCGTGTGTGGGTAATTAGACAATTACGATAACTTTTGGGTGGGCCTGGAAGGGGGTTTCCCCTGCCTGGATAAGAAAAAAAATGTATTTTCACATTTAAAAATCTATATTTCTGGCTCAATTTAGTGACAAATTAATCCGAATATTTCATCCATGTTCAATTCGTTATTCTGGCTTATTAGACAAATTATAGCTTTATTGGGAGGATCTGGTTTCCCCCTTTAAGAAAATTTACATTTTTGGCCGGGGATTTACCCTCCGAAGTAAGAAAAAAGGGCATTTTCATCTTTAAAATCTACATTTTGGGTCCCTTTTAGAGACAAATAAATCCGAATATTTCATCCACTTTCAGTTCGTTATTCTGGCTAATTATCGACAAATAGCATGGGAAAGATCTGCATGGGGAGCGTTTCATCAAGAGTTTTGTAGGTGATTTTCACCGGCAACTGTTATAAGCTACTAAAATCCTTGCATCTGATTGGTTGAAAACTCTTCATGAAACGCTCCATGGTTTCCTCCTTTAAAAAAATGTACATTTTTGGCCGGGGTTTTCCTCTCCCGGGTTGAGAACAAAATGAATTTTCGCCTTTAAAATTTACGTTTTGGGCCCCCTTTAGAGACAAATTTATCCAAATATATCGTAATTTTGGCTAATTTAACAATGTTTGGGAGGGTCTGGGAGCGGGATTCCCCATCCCAGAGTAAGAAAAAAAATGTATTTTTACCTTCAGAAATATTTTAAAAGTATACTATACTTTAGCAAGATTATTATCATATTATTAGACGGAGAATATCTGATTAATGCCCGATTATTCTTATGTTTAGACTGCCAATTCTTACGCGGAGAGGGCGCGAGAGGGATCACCCTCTGTGCAGATGGTGTTCATGAAGTGGCTTTGCGAAAAATTATTAGCATATATTATATTACTGCAATTTTGACTTTTTTTTTACTTTGCCCCCTCCAAAAAGTTGGCAAATTAAAAGATTCTGAAAAACGTAATGCAAGAATATATGTTTAAAAAGTAGCGCAAGGCACTACAAAACCATTAATGTACACAATATCAAATTTTGCATTGCTAGCCTATATACATTGTTATTTTGCGCGCGGAGCGCGCCGAAAATTTTGACATTTTACTGCCATGCCAATGAAAATATTGGGGCATCCATATTGTTTTGTCCCCCTCCCCAAAAACCTGACAAATTGAAAAATTATGTATGTTTAAAATACAGCGCAAGCACTACAAATCCATTAAATTTAAACAATATTCAATTTTTTTTCCTTTGCTCGAGCCTACATTGTAATGCGCGCGGAGCGCGCCCAAAATTATGACATTTTATTACCACGGCAATGAAAATATGGGGCAAACATATTGTCTCTTCTCCCCCAAAGCAAGCGACAAATTGGAAAATATGTTTCACATACAGTGCGAGACGCTACAAATTGACACAATGTTCATTTTTTGGCGCACTTTGCGTAAGAAAATTCCTAGTACATGTATTACTGCCAAATTTGCGAAAATTTTGACTTTACTTGCTTTTGCCTACTCCCCCCCCCCCAGAAAAAGAGCATAATTGAAAAATTC
Source organism: Eucidaris tribuloides (assembly GCA_001188425.1). NCBI lineage: Eukaryota > Metazoa > Echinodermata > Echinoidea > Cidaroida > Cidaridae > Eucidaris > Eucidaris tribuloides. The sequence continues at coordinate 9,206 of JZLH01S0592265.1, read as the reverse complement.
TCACAACGTAATGCAAGTATTATGTTTAAAATCTAGCGCAAGGCACTATACAAAACCATTAAACTATTACACAATATTAAATTTCGCTTGCATGAAAAATGTTATCCTATATTGCAATTTTGAGCGCGGAGCGCGCCGAAAATTTTGACATTACCAGGCCAATGAAAATATTGGGACTATTTCATACGGAAAAATGAACTGAAGTGTGTGAAGAAAAAACAACCACAGACTAATACAATTTTGATAGTTCTGCACACATGTATTCGTAAATTCGTGCATCGGGGGGGGGGGCATTTGATATTGTGTCCCCCACCTTCAAATTCGTGGGGGGACATGTTCCCCTGTCCCCCTGGATTTGCGCCCCTGATAGTTTGAAATTCGAATTACCTCTCTTTGTTTGTTTTCTTTATATAATGCATTCATCTTACCCCATTTATTATATTGTAATAGTATCTGGGCCATTACATTTACTTCAAGACTCGATGTACACTCTAAAAATTACAAAAGGAAGTAATTTTTAATGTCACAAAATCTATTTATTTAGCACACACTTCTTAACTGTTCAAGCGCTTGAACACAATGAAATAACAAGATATTAATGAAGTACAAATTACATCTCTAATGCAACGTTTTCATACAAACAGTCTGTCTCCCTATATTATGAATATGCTCACCCTATAAAACTCAAAGATACATTACTATACATCATTTTGGACGCATGAATTTGCAGGTTGCGACCATGAATGGGGGTGTTACACCCTCACCCCCTCCCTTTAGCGACGGCCTGCCTACGCTGACTACATGCAGCATTTATTGATTATGATTTACGATGCCATCGTGATTTTAAAGACAATAATTTACATTGTGAAAGATGGATTTGAAAAATGGACCAAGATCTGTATGATGAAGCTCGAACACAGTAAAAACACTGTTTCAAATACTTAAACAACTGCCTACCGTCACTCTAACAATATTGTTAAAAATTGTTAAACAACCATGATTGTGGGATCCGTCTTTTAAACAATATTGGTCAAAATTTGAACTAAACAGATTTTAACCAATATTGTTTAAAAGACGGATTCCACAATCATGGTTGTTTAACAATTTTAAACAATGTTGTTAGAGTGGCAGGCTTAAACAACGGTAAGCAGTTGTTTAAACGACGTTTTTACTGAAGGACATAAAAACATGTAAAACTTCTGTCAAGATAGATCATCAGAAATGAATAAATATCAAACCATGATGAAATTATTAGTACTAACACTGGGAAATGCTGGGATCCCTGTCGACGATTTAATCAGGGTGACCTTTTTAATGGGCTCAAATCACACATAAAACCCCGGAATATGTATGAATATAGACAGGGGCGTTGATTCATTATTTTTTGGATGGGGGGAGGGCAAAATGAAATAGAAAAAAAAAAGTTTTCGGCGCGCTTGAAAATTTCGCATGATTAATTAATATTTTTAGGTAAAAGTTTAATGATTGTGTAGTGGCTTACATTGCTTTTTAAACATATTCTCACATTACGTTTTATGATTGCTCACGTTGTCAAAATTATGGGGGGGGGGTTGGGGGTTGGGGTTGGGACCCATCCGTGAACAGGTGAGTATTTTAATGGGGGTGACTGCCCCTCCCCCAGCATCGTACATCTGTGCATAAAAAATGTATAGGTGACTTAGTTTACGTTAGAGTCAATTCTTTGTCCAGTTTTTTCTTCTTTCCTTTCATTTTATTGGGAGAAATGTGTAACCCCCCCCCCCTGCTTCCAGCTACCATGTCGAAGTTTCAATCATGCTCTAACTGACTGGGTATAACGAGTTTGTGCATTAGTACTGTCTGAGTGCAGCTGTAACATGCTCCACGTGGTTTCGACTGTGTTTATAGAGTGGTTAGTTGTCGATACCGAGGAGTTACCACAGTATGACAACTGTCCATATGTATACGACGGCAGTATCTGTGTTTTTTTTCCTCAGAAATTCCCTTTAAATCGCATTAATTTTACGTATAGGCCTAATACACGACTTTCGCCATTGGAGGCGTGCTTCCAATAATCCGTCATCGTTGCAACGAATTCGGAAAAATGCGAAAAATCGGAGTGAAAAAACGAAAACTGCGCGATATCCAGAATTCGATACGGTCCCAGAATTCTATTTGCATTTGGATCGATTCTGGATTCCGGCGTTATCCCGTTTGGGAAACGTTCAGAAAACGGAGATTCTGGTTGGTTTTTCGAGGATCCGGACGATATTAAAAACGGAAATGGATTTAGAAAATAGGATGTTGAAAAGTGAAAACTGCGAGCGATATCCAAAACCGAAAATCCAGATTCTATTTGCATCTTTATGCGATCTGAATTCCGGTCGTTATCCCATTTGGGAAACGTTCGAAAAAATGGGATTCATGGTTCGTTTTTTCAGATTTCGTGACCGGTTTCAAAAGGAAATGGAATTAGAAAATAGGATGTGAAAAGTGAAAACTGCGGCGATATCCAGAATCCGAAAATCCCAGATTCTATTTGCATCATGGATTCTGGATCTCTGGCCGCTTATCCCATTTGGGAAAACGTTCTGAAAATGAAGTTCTGGTTTGTTTTTTCCAGATTTCCTGGAAGCATTGGAAATTTCGGAAATTGATTCGTGCTTTAATACCCTGATTTTTGCTTTGCTCGCGCCAAACATTACAGGCAGATGCCTTGTCAGAAAACTATGCATGCGTGCGCGACTGTTACGGAATATTTGAAACTGGCGCGCTGGAGCTAGGAGAGCGACAGAACTTGACACCAGGCGAAATGCCACGGAACTCTCGTATTTCGTTACGCATATTATAGCACAGACGTGCGCCTATCATCCTACTTTGAAAAATCGCGGACAGAAACCCGTTGATGTTATTTCTAATAAACGCTCGGTTGTTCCTTAATATTAACCGGCTTTGTTTTTTCGAAGATAACTTTCAAAAAATCATATTGATTATGCGTTAATCATTATACAAGCGCTTCACAAATAATTATTCTTCTACCACATAGTGATATAATATAGGAAAGTCAATTTTAGTGGCGGAAAGTTGCGGTCTGCCAAAGAGATCTAGTAGTTTAAACGCTAATTGGCTCATCTTAATCATACGTAACGTTATCCGCATGTATCACGCAATTCGTGATTTGATAAAACAATTAGAAAGATCGATGAATGATTACATTATACAAGATATGACTTGTGTTAACAGCGTGTAATATACATTCTTTGAGACGTCAGGCGATTTATATTTTCATCAAGGGAAAATATGATCACGAATGGAAAATTATAACTCACTGACGGATCCAAAGATTGTTACATTACACCCCTACCAGTTGATATCTGTTATATATAGATTGCCTTGATTACGCTTACTAGTCGGGTGATTTCAAGTTCGGTGTGGTAGGTTGAGTAAAGAAAATCACATCGAGCTCACTTTTAGCAGACGATACCATTACACTATCAGTTGCACAATTACACGCTAGTGACGTCACGCGCAATCTCACGGTGTTGGCCATGAAAGTTACGGCCGGATGGCCGAAAATCATGAACATTTACTTACCAAAATGACACCAAAATCATTCCTGCCTGTCCGCAAAATTGTATGGAATCTGAAAGACAGTGTCTTTTCTTCATTTCCACTATGGAAGGTATGTCAATTTTTAAGTGCTGAAAAGAATTTTCCAGCCGTATTGCCGTCGCACAAAGCTTTCTCCATAGCCCAACACACACAGCACGCATTGGTCGCTATTAACCCAGAACGAGGGCGGCAGACGTTCTTCGCAAAAATATATTCGGGCTGGGGAAAATATAACGCGCTGGTGAAAATAATAAACATTTCGATCCTAGCCCAAAGGTATCATGTGACGAGCTGTGACCAATTCACATACTTCGAACTGTACTAGCCATCTAATATATTTTATATTATGATGGCTAGCTACCAGTCAATATCTGCTATAATAATAATTTTTAGATAGCAGACGTCTGAAGTCTGCGTACTTTCGTAAGTTTCCTGGTTCGTACCAGACATTGGTACAATACTTAGTACATTGATCGAACATAGTTCTCACTAGTGTCAGCCATTTCTTGGAAATAGAGAATATATTTAAATAAGATGTTAATGTGTAACGTTAGCCGAATGCCATTTAAAATGGTCAATTAGAGCTATAATCAAATTCTGAAAATCTAACAATTTGTCCAACACTAATTTTAAAACAGAATTGAAATGATATTGATAAACATATCATGAGACGCTAATCAGCATTAAATAAAATTGTCAGTTTCAACAATGAATATCTCTTTCAGAAAAATATTCTTCAGATCACTGTACATATAATGAACGAGTGGCAGAAAAGATGGCAAAACATGAATGACTACAAGCTTTCTACAATTTTTCAAACCAAAAGTTTCCATAAACTACTCTACTGGACCACGTAAACAGGCGCGTCAGAAAACAATCATCCGTCGACTCGACTAGAGTTTCAGATCTGAATTCACGATCAACTCAGACTTGGTAAACATCCTTCGGCGGGACATGTGAGTTCTGCCTCTGAGAGACAGTGACACTTTCTCATGAGGTGTCCTAAGTACACGATAGAAAGAGCAAAATGTTACTATCCGAAACATCTATCAAGCCAGGAAATGAGATTCTAGAGCCCTGGGGAGGGGTACTTGCCTACTAAGAGTAAACGCGGAGTGCTGCCGCTCTATCAGGTGGAGTCTTTCGCAAAAAATCCTTAAACAGGGTATGAGTTTTGGGGAAAAAAAAATCCTTAAACTGGTTCATTATTTTTGAAATTTTACGATTTACACTAGTATTTTCGCCTATCTTCACGCTAAAATGCTTTAAAAAAATGTCACTTTTCTTTATAAAACCTTTAATAATAGGTACCATTTTTCGCAAAAATGACCCTTAAAAAGGGTCGGGGTTTTTTCGACTGCAGCGGGCACACCCCCTCGGAGGCCATTAATCTGAGTACCCCCCCCCCCCCGGGTTTCTAAAGCTACTACGTAGTCCACTCAGTAATATTTCCAGAATGCAGTTGTTCGTTATTGTTCGTAGAAACAAAACGTTTTCTGGAAGATTTTTAACACCCAAGTTCTGAGATTTGTTAAATGCTTAAAGACGAAAAGTATTAAAATTATACTCGTGCAATAATATATGTATGAACATTCATACACGAAGTGTAATTTAGTTCTTTGTAAGAGTAGATCTCATAGTAATATACATCGTGCCTCCAAAATACATTTTACAACATTATGTACATTGTATATACAACACGGGATACATAATTGCCACCAAGCCAAACACATTCAAAAAATCAATAGGCTATGTGATTTCAAAAGTTATTCTTGTTGTTTGATTTTGTTTACTTTCATTAAAATACCGGGAAAGCAAGGCAAAACAAAAACTAGATTCTCATGATGCAGCTAACCCCAATACCCTGAAGTTTTATGCATTTCATCCTCATTTTGGCACTTATTAATCTCATTCTTGGCCCTACCTTTGTTTCGATCTTCACTTCGGGACTTCAATCTAGCTGTAAGTCAGAGCTACCGACATTTTCTTTAATTGCAACAAGAGGGCTATAGTGGACACTAAGGAGTGTGCAATTAATTCACCGCAATATATTGTCTTTTCAATACAGCGTTTGAGCAGATCTTCCTTCTTCAACATCTTTGACGCCCTCACTGACCTCAAGACTTTGACATAAACTGACCTATAAAAGATTTGATTAACATGAAAAAAAAAAGAGATTATAAAAGAGAGAGAGAGAAAGAAAAGAAAAAGAGAAAAACAATTAATACAAAACAAAAAAGAGAAAAAAAACAAGAAGAAAGAAAAAAAAGAGACAGAAGAAAAAAAAGGAGAGAAGAAATAAAAAAATTAAGTAATTCCCCTTCAAAAAAAAAAGAAAAGAAAGAGAAAAACAATAGAGGGCGGAAAAAAAGAAAAGAAGAAGAAAAGATTTTTAAAAAAAGCTGAGAAGAATAAATAGAAAGAGAAAAATACTAAGAAAATTGTCCTATTTTAATTTTATTTGTTTGAAAATATTAAATATAGTTAAAGAACTTGCGCGAAATAGTCTACTACGGAACTGTCCGCCATTCTCACCAAACCCAACAACAAACACATCTGCAGGAGACTGCGATCCCATTACATAGCTTAGCGTGACGACGTCAGTCAAAAACCGCAAACGACAAGCCCGACCCGGCTGCTTTTCCCCAAACTTTTCAGACTGTAATACACCACTAAAACACCTCCGCAAACACAAAATATAACAAAGGATAAATAAATATGAAATTACGAACCTTAGGCCGCAGTTAGGCGTCTCGATCGTATATGGTATCTTCTTACAATAACTGCTTTTTCTCCACTTATTGCATTTAATTTCAAACCACACCTGTCAACGGCCATCTTTGCTAATTACGTTCATTTCAATATAGCGACCCCTCCATTGACCTTGTTGTTGTGGTGGTGGTGGTAGGTTTTATGTGGCGATTTTTTCATTCTTTAAAGAATATTTACGCAAAAGTTTGCAATAAACCCCCCGCGGTTCTAGGCTACTACGTAGTCCACCTCAGTTAAATTCAGAATGCAGTTGTTCGTTTTGTTCGGTTCAGAACAAAACTTCTGGAAAGATTTTTAACACCTAAGTTCTGCAGTTTGTTAATGCTTCGAACGAAAAAGTATTAAAATTATACTCGTGCAATCAATATATGTATGAACATTCATACACGAATGTAAATTAGTTTTTTGTAAAAGAGTAAGATCTATAGTAATATAACATAGTGTGCTCCAAAAATACATTTTCACAACATTATGTACATGTATATACTAAACGGGGATACATAATTTCACAAGCCAACACATTCAAAAAATCAATAGGCTATGTATTTCAAAAGTTATCTGGTTTTGTTGTTTTGTATTACTTTTCATTAAAATACCGGGGAAATTGCAAGGCAAAACAAAACTAGATTCTCATGTGCAGTAACCCCAATACCCTGTAAGTTTTTATGCCAATTTCATCCTCATTTTGCCCTTTTATCTCATCTTGGCCCCTACCTTTGTTTCGATCTTCACTTGGGACTTCAATCAGACTGTACAGTTCAGAGCTACCGACATTTTCTTTAATTGCAACAAGAGGGGGGCTATAGGGACACTAAAGGCAGTTGCATTAATTCACCCAATATATTGTCTTTTTTCAATACAGGTTTGAGCAGATATCTCTTCCTCTTCAACATCATTTGGACGCCTTCACTGACCTCAGACTTGACATAAACTGACTATAAAAAGATTTGATTACATTTGAAAAAAAAAAAGAGATATAAAAGGAGAGAAGAGAAGAAAAGAAAAAGAGAAAAACAATTTAAATACAAAACAAAAAGGAAAAACAAGAAAGAAGAAAAAAAAGAGACAGAAGAAAAAAAAAGGGAGAAGAAGAAATAAAAAAAATTAAAGTAATTCCCCTTTCAAAAAAAAAAAGAAAAGAAAAGAGGAAAAAAACAATAGAGGGGAAAAAAAGAAAAGAAGAAGAAAAAGATTTTTTAAAAAAGCTGAGAAGATAAATAAGAAAGAGAACATACTCAGAAAATTGTCCTATTTAATTTTATTTGTTAATTGAAAATATTAAATAAGTAAAGAACTTGGCTCGAAAATAGTCTGACTACGGACTGTTCGCCATTCTCACCAAACCCAACAACAACACACTGCAGAGAACTGGATCCCATTACATAGCTTAGACGTGCGAGTACTCAGTCAACATCACAAATGGGCATCCAAACGTGCACCCCAGATGTGTTTCAATCCATGGTTTAATAAATTATTCATGAGTATTAATCGAGGTCATGCAATCGTCCGCCGAGTCAAGCCGCAAGTTGGTATTGATCGCATTTTGCTTATTGGTCGTTCTGAATGCTGCTGATTAAACAAGATCACACACACACACACAACACACACACACCACACACACACACACACACAACACACACACACACACAACACACACACACACACACACACACCACACACACACACACACACACACAACAAACATAAGCAAATCGAAGGGCTAATGAACTTATTATTATTTCCCTACATAGGTAATGATCATGTAGGCCTATAATTATTGTGGCTGCCCAGCTAGGTGCGGCAATGTAACCCTGATACAGACATGGTACGTAAATGACTCTTATTTACGTCTTAAACTAGTAATACTAATCATGACGCGTATTTACGAGTCTTTATACGTCATTTTGGCCACTTTCAACGACAAGGTTTATTGCCGCATTTATATATGACCAGATTATGAACTGCATTATGACGTCATTTTATGACCAATTTACGACGAGCAAATTTAAAATTTTATATGACCAGATTATGAGTAAGTATGACGTCATTTATTGACCAATCTACGAACGAGTGAAATTACATTTTTGACAAGATTATGATGTTATTATTGACGTCATTATTGAAAAAAACCCAATCTACGCGAGTAGGACCTAAATTTGCATTTTTATATGACAGATTAAGGGCGTGATTAGTGAGGTGCGATTTATTTTCCAACTCTACGAACCGAGTAAAATTCTCCGAGGTTAATAAATTTTCTTGAAATTTTCTTGGCTGTCAATAACTTCAATAGCCTAATAGGCTTGCCTTTGCTATACAATGCGCGAAGCCACAACACGAATTTTCTCAATTTAGCCTAGAATAGCCCATGGAGCATAGAACAGACAATTTGGATGGCCATGAAGTGAAATAAAAAATAGGTATTTTAATTACCCCCCCCCTTTTTTTTTTTTTAATTCGATGGCTTGAAATTAGTTTCAGATTGCTTTCGTTCAAAATTTTATTATGCGAGCGCTGAGCAGACTTTTTTTTCTTCAATTCTTTGATGTTGGTTTCTTTAAGGACAAGTCCACCCCAACCAAAAGCTGAATTGAATAGAAAGAGAAAAATCACACAAGGTATAACACTGAAAATTTCATCAAAATCGGATATAAAAATAAGAAGTTATACATTTTTTCCACGTTCGCTTTTGATTTCACAAACACTGTTATATGCACATGGTGGTCGGTATGCAATGAGAGGACCGATGGACATCACTTCACTCACTATTTTTTTTGTATTTTATGAAATATTTTGATTTTCTCCTCCAATTGTCATAAGTTTCATTCCTAGACTGAACCTTGGAA
>JZLH01S0592176.1:69147-79616 GCA_001188425.1 Eucidaris tribuloides | reverse complement strand
TAACCAAGTAAGTATGTCCAGATTTTCACCAAAACTATGTATTCTACCCAAAGGTTCTATGGCAGGTGTTTAATCTTCACATTGTGAACGATTTGAGCTGATTTCATTCATTTTGCCATTTTCTGACGTGCAAATCCCATACTCTGTCTTTAAATTTACGATCCATTGTGCAATTATTGGCCAGCTATAGACGAATATGTTGCCCCTGTCTACTTACTGACCCCCTATACTCGGTAGGGTAAGGCCAAATTGTGTGAATTTCCGTAGTCCCATCTGCGGTATTTTACAAATCCCTAATGATGATTATTCAAATATTACTAAACCCATAAATCAGGTTTGTTATCCTAATACCATGTGCCCGTTCTTGAAAAAATTAATTAATTATGACGGTTATTCATAATGTCGTGACCAAGTACGTTTTAGCAGTGAAAAAACCACCGGGGACTTTCACCGTGTGCAAAAATAAATTACATAGCTGGAATGTCATTCCGTCATATCCTCGTTCGCAAACTTGGGAGTGCTTGACAACCTATGCATTCACAACGCTTTTCTGAAACCACAAATGTTTGAAAACTGAATAGGAATTTTAGTCTTGCATTTGAAAACAGCCATTCAATAAATAATGGAATACTGCATGAATTGCTTTTGTTAGGTTCATACAAAAGAATAACTTCTCTGGCAGTGCATTCCAATGTGCATAAGTCACAGGCATTCATAATTATTAATAACATAGCTGTAAAGAGCAATCTAGTAATGTTCGTGTCTGTGAAATCGCTAAATTACAGTGATTCCTTCTATTTTACAAATCCCTAATGATGATTATTCAAATATTACTAAACCCATAAATCAGGTTTGTTATCCTAATACCATGTGCCCGTTCTTGAAAAAATTAATTAATTATGACGGTTATTTATAATGTCGTGACCAAGTACGTTCCAATGTGCATAAGTCACAGGCATTCATAATAACATAGCTGTAAAGAGCAATCTAATAATGTTCGTGTCTGTGAAATCGCTAAATTACAGTGATTCCTTCTACGAATGGGACTGAGGAATTTGGCTCACTAATTAGTCGATTTTCTCATCAATGCGCATGTAAAATTTGGAGAACAAAGGCTTTTTCTAATTAGCAACTTCATCTTAATCAATTTGTAATGCTATTTTTCAATGCCACTCTGGAGACTACGGAACTTGTTTTCTAGAGCGTTTTTTGGTCCATGCCCCACAGTCCACTATGCCCCTCCCATTCCCCAACCAAAGATCACAAAATGAACATCTTGAACTATTAATGGTAAATGACATGATTGAGGGTAGTCCTCAACTTGGGGTGAAACTACTCTAGAATGAAGTATGTGCAAGGATTCTACTGTGAAAATTTGGTAGTCAAAATTTGACTCCTTCTAAAATATGGTATCTATTTTTATTGGAGCTTAATTAAAAGAAACAAATTTAGTATGTTCATGCTTGATTTGACATAAGTAAACAATTCAAGATAAATCCTTCCAGCCATGAGATACACTTCAGCTGGTGTATCTACTGATATGTCTTTCAACCAGTTTGGTTCGAGATGCTTTTTTTAATTTCTCCCAATCACGTCACTGCCCTGTAAATATATCTGGCTACTCGTTACCCAATGCACCATAGAGGGAAAGTTCTGAATACCTGCTGATCACAGGTTAGCAGGTCAAGTACCCACGAGGGTGAAGTTTAGGCACATGCATAATGAGTGACCTCATCTCTGCCTCAATGGGTGGCAGTCCCTGCGGGGTTAACACTACTCGCGAGCAGTAACTGCATAGAGAAGGGAACAACCGCGTGTCCCCAATCCAGACTACACAATAACATGGGCATAGCTTAATAGCTACTGTACATGTAAGCGAGTGAAGGGAATAGTTACATGTAAGGGGGTGGGGAGCAGAGACCAAGTAGGGGCGCATGTCTCAATCCTCTCTCTATTGGTTAGCAAAGGTTTGTAAAAAGCCCTCCCCACCCCCTAAAAAAAAAACAGACAAACAGCAAGCACACAAACAAACAAAGGATAAATGATGATTGAAAAATTAAAATAAAAATCTAGGAATTTGGATAACAGGTCAACATAGTCTGCAGACACAGACTCTATTTTGACACTTAGACAACAGTCTGCAGTTGTCTTGAGCCAAGACTAATTTGGTGATTCTGTGCTTGTGTCTGAAAGCAGCTATAACGCAAGGCCAATGAAGTACTAGTCTACAGCACAGATTGTTCAGACCCTGATTTGCGCACCACAAGTGACAACCCTCGAGGACTAGAACCTAAAATGTAGGCCAACAACAGGTGCAACCAGCACTCAAAATACACGGGGGCTCGGGACAATTTGCCCCCGTAAATGCAAAAAAGAGCCCTCAAAAATGTCAAAGGAGCCCCAAAAAATTCCACAGACACAATGTAAATTGTAGCCAAATTTAACCAATGTGCTCCAAAGTAGCACCACCCTTACCCCCCCCCCCCGAAAACTTTAAGCTTAATTTTTCCTCTGGGTGCAACCTACTGTACCCATTCCCATATCTCCACTGTTCTGGAGATGTAACAGAGAAAAACATTCCTATATTTTCGATGCTACTCCAGCAAAACCGATTTTATGCCCTTCCCCCATCCCCCCCCCCCCCTCCCCCGAAAAAAAGCCTGCCCAACCCACTACTACACACATCACTGTCTGTAATGCTGGAGCAGCTGTGAAATACATGTAGATCATACATGTACATACAGCAGAAGGGACGACACATGTCTCTATTAATTGACGAAAGCTACACACATGGAATTCTTCAGATAACGTGTTTGCCCTTCATATTCAGAAATTGTTGTAGCCAGACCATCACACAGACTGTTGACCTTCTTTGTCCAAATACAGTAAACTGACCCCAGTACATCGACATATAGAGCAATTTCTATCTGTATAGTGTACTGAATGCAAATTAAATCTAATCTGACTGCACCTACGTGAACTTGCACTGTACAGATTTAGACTAGGTCATCTTTCTAGGTCTGATGCTGAGGCTAAGTTATTCACTATGATGCCAGTTCCTTAAAACGCTGGAATGCAAGATCGATTTTTTTTATTACCCCATCCTTTAAAAAAAAAACAGATTTTGTTTATTTACCTCTTTTTAATCTAAATCAAACCATCACTTTTAACACTGAAACCTTCAAGTTTCAATTTTACTACTGGTATACAAACATAGACAAAATCTTGATTTTATTCACAATTTTTTCTCATCATTTTTGACACAGACATGACTTATCATACTTTATCATTATATTTTTTGGTTATTTACTTGGATCAATATTTTTTAACAAAAGTCATTGAATATAAATTATAATTTAAATCCATGATTTCCTTCTATGATTATTGATTAAAATTGTAAATGTGTGAACTAATGGATACATCCTTATGACCCCTTCAATATATAGATTAACTCTTAACATACCAGAGGATTATAAAACTCTATGGACTTCGTGCGTATTATTTGGTGCAGATCTGTGACTTTGGCACGTTAAGAGTTAAAACCTAAAAAAAAAAAGAAAACAGAAAAAATATAAAAATTCATTCTATCTCTGCTCCATAATAACTTGTGACTGATTCTCCTACATAAACCTAACATGGATTGTACAATATTAGATGCACAAATGAAATTCCTCACACAGTAATGGGCCAGATACAGCAGACACAGTTGTTGCTATGGTTGCAGATGATGTTGCAAAATTAAAGAGGTATGGATGCAGTTGTGGTATCCAGAACTGGCGGTATCAGTTATTAAATTACGGAACGGCATGGAGGGGAGCCGCTGTACAGTGTATCACACACACTGCAAGTGCGTCAGATATTTCGGTAAATATGGAACGCTGCAGATCAAACAACAATCATGAATACTGAACTGGAATGCAAACATATCATCGATCAAGTAATGTTGTGAATTTTTTCTTGTTCTTAGTTTCAATACTCAATACATTTATAGGCAGTGCATATTTTGGGTATATGTTGCATATTTGTCAGAACAGTTAGATTGACCAACATCATCTATTAACGCCCTAAAAATTGTGTGCGCTCTGAAAATAATTCCATTTGGGGGGGGGTTCAATTTAAAAAACACAGTAAACTTAACCCGTTGGCTACAGTAACCCTTCCATGTATTAAAGGTAAATGACATCATTGCAAGGCCCAAAAAGGCAAACAAATCTAATTGAATATCTTCCTTTACTTTTAAAGGGTACATCATTGATATAAAATATCTCTCCTCAAAATGATTGATATTGGGGAAAAAACAGTTTGTATTTCAAAATTGTATTTCTCTCGGGGCTTGACAATATTACGAGATATTTCAATTAGTAAACGTTCAGCTTTTCTGTTTAGCTCCCTCAATGGTAAAACACACATGCTGTCTGCACTGCAGTGAACAGGACGTACAATGCCAGCTCACTGTTCACCTTTCATGTGTGCTACGCTAACATGTGTGGTCACTATGGGAATTGCAGAATCTAGGAAGCAATGGGTTTAATACTTTTTTACACACAAAGTTTTTGTCACATTGAAAACGGTATCTCATCCCCATCTCTTCCACCTGGGAATGACCTTGGACTCAACCTTGGACATGGCCTTGGACAAGGCTCAAAATAACTGTACTTGATCTAAATGTAAACACAGCTATGTGTACACAGTGCAGGCACATGTTTGTCCAACTACAGTTGAGTGATAATTGAATTATCTGATCTTTATCAAAGAGAGAATTCTGGTTAAAGTATTGTGAATAGAAGCGGATAAATCAGAGGAACAGATCAGTGATGACTTGAGAAAAATTGGACAGATAAAATTAGATTTGAAATTTTGAAAACTTGACAGTTTTAAAGATTATTGCAAAAATTGGCAACAGTCCGACATTCAATGTGAGCAATAATTAGCAACACTCCAACATTCAAATTGAGCAACTCTCTGCTTTGTACACAAAATGATTTACAATTCTATTCTCATGAATTTGTTTATGTGTGAACTGATGTTTAAAAAGGAAAAATGTATGACAAATTCAGGAAAAGTAAATTCAGAAAAAAAAGTTTCCTCAGTCTGAGAAAACAAACATTTTATGACATTTTGGGTATAAAAGAAATAGAGGGTTTCTCACGTTACAAAAAATTTGTAATGATGGGATGATTGAGAATACTTCCCAACTGTATTCATATTTGTCAGACTTTTCTTTACTTTTACTGATATTTCTTGTTTTTATTCAAAAGTCAAAACTTGGTATTCCCCTTTAACCCGTCGGAAACTAATTGCGTGTTATATTGAAATCAAATCGTTTCTAATGGGCTGAATGTCCACCTATTAGGTAGTGAGAGGTCTTCTGGACATTTTTTACTTTACTTGTGCCAATGTATTACATGGATATGGCAAGATTGGAATGTACTTTAAAATGATCCAAATATTGACTACAATGGTCCTGGATTCTGCTGGGACAGTTTTGCAAACAAATGATAATTCCTTACTTCTTATGTTACGCAGGAAGTGTTGGAAATCGTAGAAACAGACAAATTCATTATGTTGCTTTTGTAACATTTGGTTTCTATTTCAATCATAGTCCTGCTTTCAATTTAATGCTCCTCTTCAAAATAACAAATTCAAAGGGTCAGCAGCCCCCCCCCCCCCAACTGTCATAACAAGGTGTACACCATGTGCTTGTGAGAAAAAAATGATTAAAATGGGTTGTTTTCCACAAACGGGCGATGACTCAAAGGGTATCAAAGGGTATCAAAATCTGGAAAGAAACTCAGGCTTACTTGAAAAGGGTATCTTTTCAGATTTTAATAGTTGTTTAAGATATTCTGAGATCGACAAATAATTTTGTTTAGGGTCCATTTTGAAAGTCAATACATGCGCATGGTGTATACATTATAATGACAGTGGGGGTGGGGGTGGGGGTGGGGTAGTAGTAGTACTGAGTACAATAGCTCAGGTTTTTAACACTGGAACCTCGTTACCTGATGCCTTTATTTAAACAATTCTTGATGTATTCTCTATCTTAAAACATACATGAAGAAATATGAAAGTAGTGCTGTCGAGTGCTGAGCAAGGGGATCATGTGATTTTGGTGCCAGTGGTGCCCGAATGATGGAGAACACCGCAGCTGGAACACCGCAGTTGGAACGCCACTAATCGACTACAGCATCCGATGGCATATCCAGCTGGCATAATTAGATCGTCACCATTTACTGGTGACCTTGTACAGTGATACTGAAGCCATCAAATGTACAGTCTACATTACAGTGTCAACATCTACATACATGAAAAGTGTGGAGTGGATGGCATATTTGGTTGCTATGGTTACTGATGTCTAGAGATTCTCGAACATGTCCATAAATATCGGGAGAGGAAGCCAGCAAAGACCACCTTGTTATTAATTGCCCTTTGATTCAAGTGTTTGACAACAGTTTTATTATTGGGTCGAGTGTCATTAAAATGGAGCAGCCATTTCATAAGAAATATGAATTTGAGTGGCCACTAGAGATAGCACACCCTTATCTCCCTACCGGAAGATGATAACGAGGGCAGATCTGCTGAACTTTAGCAGTCAGAAATCAGGACGCATTTGGCTTGGAAGCTTGCAAAGTGCAAACCAATTATACAGTATCCCACCATGTTAAATTACACCAATGCAACAGAAATGAATATGCTGGGTGATCAATAGTGAAATTGGTATTGAGACTTACAATGAACTTGATGTTGGAGCTTGGTTTAGCAGATGATACTGCATGTGACCTGTCACCACAAATCATGTCGCAATGGCAGTTTTCGTGTAAATGCGGTAAACAGTAAAGTTGGTTTGCAAAAGTTGATTCTGGGATTGGTATATTTTCTAAAAGTACATGCACTCTTCTTTCATCTATCCAAATTTGAGGACCAGAAGTGATTCAGAAGTTAGATTTTTCTTTAATTGAACGCAGACCATGTTTTTGCAGGAGCTTGAAAATTTGGCCGAATTTGATCTTTACATAGCAATATAAACCATAATGTAACCCTAAATATAATTGCTTATTATCCAACATCTTCAAGTCCCATGTAATGATTTTGGTATCACCACAAAGCTACTTTTATGAAATATTCATTGATGGTAACTGTAAGAGCCAAAGAGGATTGTCCAATCCACAGTTCTCTTTTGGAGAGTGACTAGTTTTACCAAGCTTTCAACGGAACGGTTGTCAAAGGCCTCCCGTTTTGCATGAATGAACACTGTCTTTGCAGATGTTTTTCTCCGCTTTCCCATCAATGGCTTAGGTGATAGTCCAAACTTGTGAGAAGGGTTTTCAATGGGTTTTGTTTCATCCATCCTAGACAAATTATACATCATTTTAAAGCTTAGAGTCTCTTCTTTAAGACTGTGTGAAAAACACAATTTCTTAATTTACCAACTTAAAGCGCATTTTGTGGTGACAGGTCACATAGTATTCTCTCAACACTGCAACACTGACACCAACACTACCCACTTTATTCCCATTACCCCATCCATGAGATGTAAAGCCTGAGGTCTGATGTTGAGAGAGAAACGGCACAGCATGTTGAAGAACCCACACACTTCATCAAAAACATAAGAGCCCTAATTGTTGCATAAATATATGAACACACTGGTTGCTGTAATTATTAATACCATTGACTTCACCAAAAGAAAACAGTGCTTATATATACATGTAACCAGAGTTTTTCTCTGGTAAAAGTTTTAAACAACAGGCCCCAAAACTTTTGAATACATGGTGTGGCCATTTCAACACTACCCTCCGAACTCAAACCTGACCTATATTTTAGTGTCATCTACCCACACACCAAAAATTTTGAAAATCCATATAAGCAATTTCATGATTAGTTACGTTACACTTTATGGACACCCTTTACTCAACATTTGGCTCTTATATGAATATGCTTGGATATTATTTTTGGTTTTGGTACTGTCAATTCTCTAGACTGGCACATACTTCACAACATCAAGCAAAATCATGAGACATGTTTTAATGGGTAATAACAAGAACTTTAATTATGGTTAGTTATGTTGCATAAAGAGGACATGGGAAAAAATGACAAGTCTTTGTCCTCAAAATTTCCTCAACCTGTTTTCAACTGAAAAAAAACCTGTGGCATTCATGCTATTTCTGGTGTCTTGATAAGTCATTTGATGTATAACTTCTTGATAAATATCTTTTCATTTTAAAATACAACAACAAAAACATGGTAAGTTATGTTACACTTTGTCCATCCACACAAATTTGCGTTTATTCATGCCTTTTTCAGTAGAAATGATGTCCCCCCATTGTTTTTTCATAATTCATACCCATTCAAACCAATGAAATGAAATATGATTCAAGAGCAATTAATATAATTTGTGATTTGTCCAATAATTCATGGAATTGCCCGTATAAAAATTTTTAAGTTATCGTGTGGAAACCAATGCGGGGGACAGACGGACAGACAAGGGAAATGCTTAATGTCCCCTTCCAGACTTTGTCTGCAGGGGCATAAACAACAACAACAAAATCAGCTAAGTTTACCTTTGAACAGTGGGACTATTTTCTTGAAGGCTCCGACCGGTCCAAGACGGATGTACTGGCCAAGACCAAGCTCCAGCAGAAGGAGGGGGATGCCAGTCAGGAAGAGGGTGATGAAGTATGGAATCAGGAATGCACCTTAAAGAGAAAGTAAAACTGCCAGATTAACTCTTAATGTGCCAAAGTCGCGAATATGCACCACACAATAGCTGTACTTTACACGGGATGTTAAAGGCCCACTGTCAAGGGTCAACTCAACCACAGAGAGGATGACAACTAGTCCTGGAATACAGGCACATATTCAGGAACATGGACGTCGCAGTGCCGTAGTGAACAGATTGTGGGACTAAAACAAATGTTGCACTTTTTCTCCATGGTCACGGCTGTTTCTGTTGCATTATGGGTGCCATTAGTATACCCTTTTCATGATTTTAGTCAAAAGAGGGCATTTTTCATTTTGTCATGACAGTGGGCCTTTAAAAGAACTTACGATTTGCACCAGTGAGAGATTTAGAAAGAAAAATCTTGAATTACTTCTAAAAACCAACACAAGGGACACAATAAACCTCCTCTACCCCCCCCCCAAAAAAAAAACATAATAACACTAATTAATAAATGAATTAATTACTTCATTAAAAGTCCATTTCCATTTAGGTAATGCTGAATGGCTTTGCTGGGTTGACAATTTCACCTCATATCACTCTAAGTTTTAGATGAAAATGTTTTAACCTGTTGACTAGACATGCAATGTCTTACTGTGAGGTCTATGGGAAATGCTTGTTATAAAGTAAAATCAAACCATCTTCATTCAATGGGTTAAGTTTATCTTGAAGCTAGGAGCAAAAATTTTCTCCAAATCTCAGATTTTAATCTCTAACCACTGTGGTGAAGTAAAGAGAAGGCAATCTCATCTGTTTCAGAGTCAAAGCATTTTTCTTTTCTTTTCTTTTTTTTCTACTGAACATTTAACATTTTTGAGATATGCGGATTTGTCCACTCAGCAAACATGTTTGCTTACTTTAGCACAATTATCATTAGTGATGGTGAATGATACTGTAGATTTTAAGAAAACAAACAAGAGCCAAACTAATGTATGTCACTTACAGAAGCCCTTGACAGTCAAAGAACTCAACACACTGAAATTATTTCATGAAAATTGATATGAATGGTTTCTACATGGAAACTAAATAAACATATTAATTCCCACATCAGCATGAATTTGAAGACTATTAGTGTTACACGTGGGTTCTAGAATGTGACTTACAAAGTTACAAGTATTTTCATCTCAGAACTTTTTTGGGTTCACTTGACTGGTTCCTGTAACTAAATTATCAGATAAAGTTGTTGGCCCTGATTAAACAAAGAGTTATCAGTTACAAACTGTGATCTGAGGGTCCATTGGTTTAATGCCTGATCAATAAAAACGACAAACAAACAGTGAACTTGATCAATAAACACTTTGATACAAATGATATGATAAGCAGATCGACTTCAAGTTCAAAGGATGCTCACCGATATTCAACAATTGCCTCAAATTTGTTTTTAAACATTTTTGTGTGAATGAAGTGGCACATGCTCTGAACATATGGGCTGTACAACATTCAACCAGTTTGTGATGTCATTTCTACTAAACTTGGTTAAGTAATCAATGCTTATCAAGATTTGCGAAGGATTGGACATTCCTTTTCTTTTTCCAAAGGTTGGGGGAGGAGGGGGGAGGAGGTGGGGGGGGGGATTGTTAAATGATGCCTTCAAATATTTGACTAATAATACAAACACATGTACACCATAACAATGACTTTTCAAGTTCAACGCAGCGATAAGTCCTTCTTACTGAACTAGCACATACACACACCATAAATAAATAGAAGTGCCCAACTTAAAATCCTAAATGGGCCATTCAAAACTGATTTA